>VWYP01020127.1:183789-269695 GCA_013400435.1 Pycnonotus jocosus | reverse complement strand
AAGGGTACGGGGGGGGGAGGGACGCAGAGCCCAGCCCGGCCCGGGAAAGGTACGGGCGGGGGAGGGACGCAGAGCCCGGCCCGGCCCGGCCCGCCCCCGCCGCAGGGGTTGCGCTCGCTGCGGCCCCGCCGCTCGGGCACGTGTGCGGTGCCTCCTGCCGAGCGGGGGACCGAGAACGACGGCGGGCGCGGACTGACCAAGGGGGCCGCAACTCTGTTGGGAAACGCGTGGATGGATCTACGCGCTGAGAAGGGTTCAAATGAGCATTATCTTTTTCCTATCTAGGGAACGGTTGTAAGCATTTTACTGCGGAATCCTGCTGTGATCATCCCACTGCTCCATGACTCGAGCTTAATCAATTGGGGACTTCAACTCTGCTCTCCAGCATTAGCATGACCTTCTAAAGCTCAGATAAAATACTGCGTGTGTCCACCCATTGCCTCCTCCATGTGTTACACTACATTAATGTATTAAGACCCAGTAAATAGTTTTCTCATGGAAAACAAGTTTCATAGACTGTACAAATGACATCCGAACAACAGTCTCAAACACCGGCAAACAGTCCTGTTTGGGCCTCATGAATAAAACAGTATTCCTTATAACAGAAAACCCTGTTCTTTCTTACTGCCCTGTGCAATTTTTTTTATTAGCATACCAAGGCTCCAAGAACATTTCCATGCAGCTCTCCCTTGCCCCTGTATAAGAAAGACATCTTCTGATCACTTTTTCCTTTTGATCCTAGCAGATACTAAGATGCTGTCAGTGGAAGAGGACACCTTGTCTACCTGGGCATCACCAACACTGACACAACTACTTTCTTTGGGGAATTCTTTCCCAATCAAGTTCCATCAACACGAGACTGATAAAATGCTGTGAATAGTAGTTCTTTGGTTACTGTAATCCATTGGAACTGACATAGGGTGGGAAGTTCTTGCATAAGCAGTTCTGAGCAGAGCTGTTTGCAGCTGCTCACAGTCTGTTTACTTAAAATTTCCCAGGTCTGCAGCCTGAGGATGGAGGAGCCAGTGTGTCAACATATTCCTAGTTGCTGCCAAGCAATGTCTGGATGAAAGGTTACATCCCAAATAATTGTTTATGCACAACAAATACTGGAGAGAGAGAAAAGGAGCCAATCCAATCTACACAGTAGGAATAGCCCCAGTTTTAAGTAGTATTTCTAACACATTTTCATAAACCTATTTAATCAGCACTAAATGTTCTGGTTATTACATGTTAGCTATTGGCCTACAGCCACTATATTTCACTGAAGCTGTTAAAACATGAATAAAGACTTTCCTTTAATTACGGAGTAGTTTCCATTTCTGAGCTGTTTACTCGCCTCTTTCTAGCACTGTAAGCTGCTCTCCCACTTGCATAGCCTTATACTGATAGGACTGTATTCACTTGTCCCCGATGCCAGAGACTTGGAGTCACTTTTTCCTTTAGGGCCTTCATAAGATCTCAGAAAGTCTTACTAGGAGTGTGATAGCTGTGCACTTCCTCTGCAGCTGATGCATGTTCCGCACCAACCTAAAATGAGATCTGAAGAGACAGACGTCTCCTGCAAACATGGATGAGACCTCTCTTCTCCTGCTGAGTGCACTCTGCTGCTCCTGGAAGGAATTCTGAATGAAGCTGTGGAAGTCTGGGTTGCTGATCTAAGGCTGTCTCTCTTATAATGAACTACCATATGATCAATATAATACCATACTATATATATATATATATATATAATAGCTGACTGCTTTAGAGGAAAAAATTCACAAACCTTCAAACATTACAGTTAAAAGGAATACCTTCCTCTTCCATCAAGGAGGTGACAAAATATTCAGAAGCAGAAATAGGAAATACCTATATATTAAGTGGTTAGAGGAGTGAAATAACTAATTCTCTTCTGAAACAAAACGAAAGTTTAAACTTGTCCTGTTCTATTTTAGCTTCTGTGACAGTCTTATCATCACACACTGCTTTTGTCCAGTCATCAACCCAAGAGACTTAAGAAATTTAACAATAGGCATTAGAGAAAATGGGATTGTATAGGCTGTGTGAGGGTGCTGGGGTTATTGTAGCAGGATAAGAGTTGCGAAAACATACAGGTATTTTGAGTATAGTATTGTTGTGCAGGGGGGTTTGACATAACATGATCAGTTACAGGAGGAGAACCTAAAATAGGAAACAATGCTTTGTATCTTATGTTACTTGCTTTGTACTTATGCTACATTTGAAAACTAGAAAATAGACTTACCACCTGGTGATGTTAAAAGTAACATATACAGGAGAAGGACTACATCCAGTGGTTTTAAACTGGAAATAAATATTTTTCCATATTCAAATGTCTTATAATGAGAAATATGACCATATTCTAAAAATAACACTGGTAGCTGAGTAACTCTCATCCTTAGCAATTCAAGTATATTGGAACAGTATGGTGTTCACAGTATGGCTCAAAAATTCCAACTCTGCAGTTTATTCTATGGAAACACAGTGAAGTAGGTTCAGATGCATATAAAATTCAGAATGGAAGGTGTGTAATTAATTTCACCCTTGAAAAGGGAAGGTGAACTTTCACTGACTTTTATGATACATAAAAGGCCAGATCAAGCAGTCCATAATTACTACCAATATTAACAGCAACCTAGGTCTTGTACTTCAGGCAGAAATCTCTGTGATTAATCTCACACAGGCATAACAACTGCTGCCTTCAAAATCATCAAGTACTCAGTTCCTAAATAGGTCAAGGTATTTCCAGTCCTCTAAAATTCAGCTTTCCCACTACTACAGAAAAAAACAAAGAAAGCCTTTAATTTGTGTTGATTATAAATAATACATTTTTCTTCTCTACTCCTTGAGGCTAATGGGACAGTTTGCCACATATAATAATTGGTAGCCAAATCATAAAACTCTTAAGAAAATGGCAACAAAGGGCTTAGTTAATACTTTCACAAATCCTTTTATTCTACAATTCAGGTGCATAGTTTTACTTCAGAGGAGGCTGGAGGCATTTCAGATGCCTGAGAACTGTGTTGCAAGATAATTTGATCAACTTGATACTGGAAATTTGGCAGTACAGAATACCTAGTCATGCAGTTGGGAAATAAGAACTTGCTCTAAAACTGGGAGCTCATAATTTACATGATGAATATTAGTTGAGGAAAAGTGAAGTATTAGAAGTAGTATTAACTGCAGAAGACATTGCTGGGAATTTACCTGGAATGCTATACAGAATTGTGCCCAACTAATGTCAAGAAAACACCACAATGCAGAAGATGAAAAAAATAGTTGTCTGAAGGAATGGAGACACACCAGAAATGGTTGCAGAGGTTGTCTCACTTAGCCTAGGAGAGCAAAGCATGTCTGTAGTTTTCCATTTGCTAGCACATCAAGGGAAGGTGATCATATCAGAAGAGTTACATAACTTTGCTGCCTTACACAGTGAACTGGACTTGATGACTTGGGTCATGCCTCTCAAACTTTTGTTTATATGCCTAAATCAGACATATTCATTATGAAAAATGCTATTTGCATTATTTTAATGCTATTGCACTAAAAAAGTGACAATTTAAGATACCCGAACTATGAAAAGATTTGGAGAGTAGCATCAAAAACAACCTTTCTTCCTCCAAACTGCTGTATAATAATAAAAAAAATTACAACTGCATACAAAACCAAGTAATTTATTTAGAAAATTTGCAGCTATTCACATGCATATTCAGAGAACAATCACAGTCAGAAAACTCAGCAATTTTTGGTATGAATTTCTGTGTAAACATATAAAGAAAAAAATTATTTGATTAGAAATAACTGTACTGTACAGTTTTGTGAAATTTCCCTTGCAGAACAAATGCAGCTGGTGTGTAATGTTATTATCTTGTTCTAATTTTCACTGTTTCACTCCTATGTAATGATTCAAAGCCAAGTGGCTGTCATGCTTTGATAAGCAACACGCCACCAGGCAGAAAGCACTTCAAGAACCCCATTGAGAGAATCTGTCAGCTTTTCTTTGACCTAAAAAGTTCTGGGATTTAATTTTGTATACAATTATTCTACAGTAGATAAACCAAACTGAATTAAGTTTTAGGATTGAACTTAAAAGTCTGGTTCTTTAGATTCAGCTAACTTTGTACTTAAATTATCTCTTAATTCTCCTTCTTTCCGTAATTGTTATCTGTTCTGTGTTTCTTTTGCTATAAGAAGTATGGAATTTTTTTAAGTTATAAGTAAGTTACAAAGTTTTAGGCTGCAGAAGAAACATCAAATTTAAAAAAGAACAGTATGATGGGCTTTAAGCTTATTTTATCTAAAACAAAAACTTCTATAGTTGCTCCCTTTATATTCTTTTGGTCTGAAATTACTGTTGTTATCTATAAGTAGTCCTGATTTTAGGAGGTTTAATGTAAGAAAGGCCCTAGTTTTGCAATCATATTGCTGTAAGCAATCATCTGGTGAAAAATTAACCTACTGGGGCCTTACAATAATCAATCATCTCTGTAGTAGTACACTGTAAATAGAATTCCACATCTGTAGAATCTTGAATATTCTCTAGAGTGAAAAATGGAGACATAAAAATATAAAGTATCATCCAAATGATGTTTTGCTGTGTTGAAAAAGCACAATATACAAATGTGACTAAAAAGTAAAAACCCAATTAAAACTTTTACAGTTTATCGACAATTGCAAAATACAAGTTTACATAGGACTAACATTCATTTACCACACACCATAATGGTCATTCAGATAATCTAGTACTGCTGAGGTACTTGATAAAACATTAAAAACTTTTTTTTCTTGTTTTGAAGTTATGCGCTCCATCATGTACATTAAGTGGTGGTGAAAACAAGTAAAAGGAGTTCCGTGCTCAAGAGCAATGTCAACCCAGTCCTGGATGCACTGAAAAGGTGTCTCTTCATATCCTGCAAACATAGCTGGATTTGCCAAGAGTCCTCTAGCCACCATTATACCTTGAAATTGGAAATTAAAGCAGTAGGTTACATTCTAGTTTGAATTTTATGCTTAATCTTCTAAATTTTGTACAGCACCCCTTAGGACAACCACCCAAAGCTTACAGATAGTAATGAGAGAACAACATGGATGACTATTACAGCTGTTTAAGAGAAGTCCACTGAACAAGGCACTGAACAAGTCCTCAGAGTACCTACAACACTTATCAAACACATTCCAGAAATTTTGAAACATAACACAGGTCACAGAAGCATTTCTTCCCTTCTTTTGAAACTGCAACTACTTAGTACTTTGTTTTCATTTGCTACACACATTTATTGCCTTTTCAACATATAATTACAATGGAAAGAAAAAAGAGGATCAATAATTTTCTGTGCAACTCAGTCTATTCACTGTCCTTCTTCCACTAAGAGCTCAATGGCTCAATTAAGTAAATTTTAGGACTCTTGATCTCCAGTAAATCTTTCTGAACAAGTGTGTAGTGTATTTGCAACTCTAATCCCATTCTGTCAGATAAACCCATACAAGTTCTACTGTAATTTTTCTGTGATTAAGGGATTCTGTTTTCCTGCACTATTAACATACAATCTATCATAGTCTTTTCTTAAAAAATAAGAGATCAAAAATGAAAAATTTCTTTTGTCATTATCCATGACAGAAAAAACTGAATGCTTAATACTTTTACTACTGAAGAAGGTCAGCTGGACTATGAGAACATTTTTTGTATTATGCCTTTCCTTCCTTTCTGTGTTTGGGGGGAAAGCCACTGTAAGCAGCAAGGCAGTCGGGTTCAATTTCTGTTGTTGCTATTAAACAGCACCAGTGTCGGCAGAAACCTGCCGCATGTACTGTTCTCTTTCCTTTTTCTCTAGCTGAAAGACACAAAGTCTGTAGATACAAATTACCTTTTCAGAACATATACCAAATATTTCCACAGTGTCTTGAAACCACAGACAGTTGCAGGAATCTATTGTAACTAAATAACTGCAAAAAATTTCCAAATTTTATGACTGAAATACAAGTGCAATGCCTCCCTGTGTCCTTGAAGTCAACCATCTGGCTTAACAATATATCCCTTTTCTACTGTGTTCTTACTGTAAGAAATCCGATCCCATATGCAGGAAGTAGAGATTTCCAACTGGAAGTTTACAGTTCCTTAAAAGATGATCAGCTCCATGAAGAGACAGAATGTCTGAAGGTCCCCCTGAACTCCACTACTGAGTGATGAGATAGCATAATTAATCACAGAGCTTTTGTAATTTGCCTCGGAAATAATTATTTGTGGCTTTGAATAGCAGCGCTCTAGTGTTCTGATGATTACCAGTGATTCTGCTTATGAGTTTTTTAAGCCATCTAAAATATCCTCTTTCATTTGTCTCCTCAAGGAGAGAAAGCACTCAAATCATGTCCTACTTACATCCAAAATAAATACCTTGAAATCTGGTAAGTTTACTTAGAAAATAGAGTATGTTTAATCTTACCATCTGCTTGTGTCAAGTGGTGAACATTTTCAGCATCTTTTAAAGTTTTAATGTCTCCATTAGCCACAATAGGTATAGACATGCTTTGTTTAATTATTTTAATTGCATCATAATGTACAGGTTGATGCCTTTCTTCTATTCTTCTCCCATGTACTGTAATCCATGAAACTCCAGCTGCTTCAGCTTTTTGACACAGGTCAACTGTTCTTTTTAAGTCCTCATGGATCCTAAAATTGCAAGGAATGAAAGCAGGTAATAAGTTTCCTGGCCTATATAAAAAGCACTCCTCCATAGGGAGGAATTATCATACATTTCCATAAATAACAGTATAAAGACAATATTACTGTTGGAAAACAGTGTTTGATTTTTGGTGGGTTTTTTTCAGGATATATGAGTTTAGTGCATGGAAACTGGTATTTAATTTAACATTTCCCAATTATATCACATCTCTGTAATATACATGGTAAATTTTATAGATATTGAGCAAGGGTACCCAAAAAATCTAAAATCAATGTCATGATTTTCCATATTTTGTGGAAAAAAAATTCAATTTATAATAGTTCCCCTTTCCAGAAGGATTGGAAACTAGTTGAAACTTAAATGACAAATAGCAAAAGCCACATAGGATATATGGTTAAATAATGGATCAAGAATGGTCATAGAATCATAGAATGGTTTGGGGTGGAAGCAACCTTAATGACCATCCAGTTCCAGCCCCCCTGCTATGGGGAGGTAGTGGATCTTCCACTAGATCAGGCTGCACAGAGCTCATCCAACTTGGCCTTACAAAATTCCAGGGATGGGCATCCGCAATTTCCCTGGGCAATCTGCTCCAGGGCTTTACCACCACCACAGTAAACAGTATCTTCCTAATATCTAATCTAAACCTGCCCTCTTTCAGTTTGAAGCCATTCCCCCTTGTCCTGTCACATCATGCCCTTGTACAAAGTCTGTCTTCATCTTTCTTGTGGACTCCCTTTAGGCACTGGAAGTCTACTGTGAGGTCTCCCTGGAGCCTTCTCTTCTCTGAGCTGCACACAAAGCAATGCAAAAGAAGTCTACAGAAGTTTAGAAGCTGATGTAGGGAAGCAGAATGTATTCCTTACAGCAGCTGTGAGACCAGTTCCCAGTTTTGTTACCTATCTCTTTATACCCAACTGCAACCATGGCTCTGCTCTGTAATAGCTCAGAAAGCAAATCCTTGTGATGATGCAGACTGTGAATTGCTTTTCTTTTATAGAAGCCATAATCTTTTAACTTGTACTTTGGATGTTGTTTGGATTGCAAGAGAACTCTAGCTTACAGTATGTTACTTGGGTAAGGAGTCAAAGGCTGTGTTAGTTCTAAATTTTGTATTACCTGCTCCAGATATCTGCCCCAGTCAAAAAATCTCAGCAGTCTTCACATGTAAGGAAATTATTATAACATGTAGTATTGCATTAACAGAATTACAAATATTGTTACTATTATACTAAATTCTTTAGGGGGAAAAAAGGTTTCTTCCATGTACCACAAACAGCACTTAAGTTAGACCTACCTTATTTTAATAGATACTGAAAATTTAGGGTTGTCGATCTGACTCCGTACATGTCTCACCATATCTTTAACAAGCTCAGGTTTATTTATTAAGCAAGCACCATAACCTTCTGAAATCGCCCATCTTTAAAAGAAAAAGAATGGTCATATTCTACCTTTGAAGAAATGCAGATCAGTATCAGTCACATACATCAGTTTCTTTCCTTGTGACCTTCAGAATGTGTGGTTAAGTAAGTAGAGATAGTACTGGCTGTAGATCAATTATTTTTTTGCAGTTTGGTACTGCTTTTAGATCCTAGTTCAGTCTCCATCATGCTACCAAAACTTTGGACAAGTTTCTAATCTCTTTGAGTTCAATTTTATGTCCACAGAATGGACTCATAAGGAAGATAAATTAATCTACAGTGCATGCATAAAAAAATAATTTTATGTTTCCCCTTCCTCTTATCATGGATTTCTTTTAAAGAGATGACAACTTTGGATGGAAAAGAAGGATTTTTTTGAAGTGCAAGTGAAGATATTATTTTAGTGATATTCTGGTCTCACTATTTTGACTGGCAATAATAACCTTTGCTTCCACTTCACCGCAGTAGTTTTTAAAATAATTTTTCTTACAAAGGCACAGAAAGTAAAACAACTTTTGTTATTTTGAAACTAATACACAAGAAACAAAAGATTCAAATTTTGGCCTAAAAGGAACAGACAGTTTGACATAACTGTAGTTATCTTAAAAAAAACCAAACCCAATACTTCCATGCAGAAGCCTCAGATCTCTCCAGAAGATACACTCTCAAATATTATAGTTTTAAGTCAAGAAAACATAATTAGAATAGAGAAATTAAGTATTTGCACTGTAATATTATCTTATACTTTCCTACATTTTTCAGGTCTTCATTTAGAAAATGACTGCCTTACAAACATGTAATAATAGATGGTTCTCAACTGAACCAGTTAGGAAGAATCTTACTACTCTGTTTCACTGTCAAGACAAAAATCTTTATCAATTTAAGTGAGAAGTACATCGCTAATTCACTACACTTATAAATTTAATAAAAGATGGAAGAAAATATTTTCAGTACTTTATCTGTATAATTTTATTTTAAAGACTATCCTTCACTTGCAGAACTTTGAGACATCACAGACTTGCCTCATTATTCTGGAAATTGCTATGTCATGATTCAAAACATTCTGCAAATTATTTGCAGCCAGCTCTTTTTGGTAGTGAACATTTAACAGTTGTTGAGAAGAGATGAACACTTCTGAGCCAACACTCAGTATCTCAGAAATTAAAAAAGGCAAGTTGGCAAATACATTTAGTTTTCCCAGTCTCACCAGGGTGACAGGCATCTGGGAACACTCAGAACAGTGCCTTACCACATTTCTGACAGGTTAAAAAGCTCTTACTCTCCTAAAATCTATTTTTAGGTTAAGATAGAAATTATGATGAAAAGGAAGACCAGCATTCTTTAGTCTCTTAATTATTTCATTGTATTTACCCAGCTTTTTCAAAACTTTACCTCTGGGGACAGCCACAGTTTAGGTCTATTCCATTTGCAAAAGGACAGATGATACGGGCAGCATCACACAAAACCTGTGCTTCTTTAGCAGCAAACTGAACAATCAGTGGGTGATCACCTATGTCAATGAAAAGATATTTGGAGATTTAAAAATTCCAAGGAAACAAAAAGAATGCGTTCTAAATTTTGAATTTTTTTGGTGTAATCTACAGCTGTCTTACCATGATCCTGGCAACCAGTATAGGTGACCCTGCATGAGCAGGGTGGCTGGATAACATGACCTACAGAGGTCCCTCCAAGCTCATCTATTTTGTGATTCTGTAAGCCCTCAATCACAAATAAACAAAGGTAGCTGGCCAGGGGTTACTTACTAAGTGAGTATGTCTATTAACAGAGGTGGGAATTCAGATAAATATAGGTGTCCTACACAGTAGCTGGCTTAACATGCACTTTCTGACTGAAGTTGGTCAGTTGCTAATCTTTCACAAAGACCATCTATGAAACTAGGCATTCTCTAATTTTCAGGAGCTTTTATGCTTCCCCTCCTAGCGTGCCCCTTCTTGTCTGCATGCTGCCCCTTTGCTGTGCTGACATGGCTGTCTGTCTTGCCAGCTGGGAAACTTGCTTATAGAACCAACTCTTCAGGAAGGAACTAAAACACCCGCAAGCTTTGCCCTTCCTCATCCCAGCCCATCATTTTCCTTTTCTGTGCCAGCATGGCTGGTTTTTATCCACAACGTGACACGCAGAGGTGGGATGAGCACACGTCTGCAGAAGCAGCTCTAGCAGCTTTGTCTCAAGTGAGAAACCAAAGTGCCAGTGCTCCTCAGCTTGGGTCTGCTGAACTACTTGTGATTTACTAAGCCCCTGCAGAGAGCCAGATGGTCATTTGGAACATGCTCTCCTTTTTTACAGCTACTGCCTTATATTAAAGGCATCTCAAATATCTCAAGCAGTCTTAGCACTCACTTTCCATATAAACAACTGCTGTAGTTAAGAAGAAGCAGCATGATATCTGAGCACTGATGGAAAGAGATAATGCAACGAATGCACAAAACAAGTGCACTTCTGGTACTGAAGAGACCACAAGTGCTTTCTGAACATTTTTCTGTTTTAGAGGAAAATAAGTAGTTATTGAATGGCGGAGATTAAGTAAGAAAGGTCGCCAGTACCATCTCAATCAAGCGGAGACATTTCTAGAAGTTACCTAAAAATACAGCAAGCAAAAAAAAAAAAAAATTGCAGGCATATTTTCAAAAGTGTCCCTTTAATACAGTGCTCTAGCTGAAGAGATTTACATTGTTATAGCTAATATTTTAGAAGAAGCCCACATGGCTAGTTTCTCTTTCTTGAGCATTAACTAACAAAAATACTGTGTCTAGCCACATAAAATTTTTTAGCAGCAGCCACGAAGAGCACCTACCTCTATCTGAGAAATACACAAGAAAGACATCTTAATGCAGAACAAAACATAGAACATAAATTGCAAACCTACTCACTAATTAGAAGACAAAATCCCCAAACAGCCAGCAAGTTAAAACATAAAACCACACAAAAAGTATAAATGCTAATAATGTAAATACTATAATCTGGTCAAAGCATGAGGCAGAAAGTTTTATAGGCTTGTAAAATTAAGGACAGCATAAAAGAACTGTGAAAAGATGTTTACAACACTAAAACATTTCATCTCCTCTTTCCTTGTCCTAGCACCCCCCAGAATACATTCCATATCTGACCTGTAGAATTTCGATACCACGGCACTTTATGTAGATCAGAACTGCAAGTAAATTCAAGGGGCGTAAACTATTAACTGTGGAGCTTTGAGCCATATATATTTGAGTCAGCTATATTCTTACTCATTTATTTTTACATACAATGAGTTAGTCATGGTTTTTTTGAAGTTGCATTCCACTCATAAAAGAGTCTCTGTGCTTTTCAGTGTGAATTTTCTCTGTAACTGCTCTGTTCTATCTGAATATTGCACCATAGTACATGGAAAATGCTATTGAAATACACTTTCCCTATTACATATACACTTATGAAACCACAAATTCTGTGGCCTGAATAGACTAAGTCATCCCACTTTATAGACCCTACACTCTGACCTTACTTGCACCTTAGTGGTGCTTTTCATTCCTCCAGTTGCAGCCTATGCTCGTACATTCCTCATCACGCTGTTCTGCTGCAGCCACTTCATGCCAACAGATCTGTATCATTTTTGTCACCTCTTCCCACATACCTCAGATCTCTTTACAGCCATGACACTGTACAAGTCCTCATGCTTCTTCTTTTTATAGGTGTTCTGGTTATGTTTCTGTACCATGCCTGAAGCCTTGCTTCTCCCCCTCAACCCCAGCCCTGCTTAAATTCCTGGTCTCTTTTGTGCTTTCTTGTGCTCATATCTCGAGTCATCTACCAACAGCCCCTTCCACTTTCCAGTGTAGCTAATTTGAAACCCTTCTTTTGTCAGTCCTTGACTCTGGGACTGGTCTATTACCTTTTTTCACCTTTAGTAACACTCTTATTTTTCCTAGAGACTGGAAAACTTTTCCTGGAAATGAGCTAAATGTTTGTCTATGAACACACATGAAACAATTGCTAGAAAAACAATCTTACTGTCATCTTGTACCTGGTCTACCTGTGGTGGAGTTACTTGTCAATTTTATTTCAAGTTCATTTTGGTAGCCTATACTGTGCTGTATTTTGGATTTTGTGACAAAACCAGTGTTGATACTTCACAATTGTTTTGGCTGTTGTTGCAAAGCACATGCACAGCATCAAAACTTCCTGGTTTTTTCACTTTGCTTCCCCCTGCCCCCAACAAACAGACTGGGGTGGGCAAGAAGTTTGTAGTGGGCAAAGCTATGACAGCTGACCCAAATAGGAACAATGAGTATTCCATATTGTAGAAGACCAAGGTCAACAAGGAAACTGGAATCATAGGGAAAGTAAAAAAGTGAGTTGGGACATGGAATTTTTGTTCCAGAGCGGCTACTGCGTGGAGAGTGGCTGGGCATTGGTCTGCTAGTAGGAAATGATTGCCTTTGCATAACTTGCTTCTTTCCCTTTTTCTTTCCTTTACATATTAAGCTGCCTTTATTTTGGCAAATGAATTTTTCTTGCATTTGCTCTTCCTATTCTCCCCCTGTGCTGCTGGGAGAATAAAGGAGGAATGAGTGAGCAGCTATGTGTGCTCAACCCCCACAGATATACATCCCTTTGGATGCCTTGATTTCAGGTGGAGACAAGGTTTTCCACTATTTCATTCAATCCACTATCACTGGACTGTGCTTACTCTCACTTAGAATATTTCTGTGGTTTTATAATCAGACAGCATACCAAAATTGTTAACAGATGTGAAGTTATATGACCGACTCCATTCACTTGGCCAATTTGTCTTATGACCACATAGAACATTCTGACAAAGCAATGGTTTATTAAAAATAATACCTTTGTTTGTTGTGAATTCGCTGTCTCTGGCTTTTGCAGATCTCACAAAATCAGCTGCCACTATCATTGGTGTGTAACATAAATCACAACTGTACTTCCTAACCAAGGTTCTGAATGCCAACCTGCAGACACATGAACATTAAGAGGTAAATAGTTAAGGCATTTTTCTGATTAGCTATCCTAAAATGCTGTTCTATCATGAAGGATTGTGGGGATATTCGAGTATTTTATGTCTAGACTTGTGATGAAAACACGTAAAATGAAACATGTCCCACATCTACCTCTGTCATAAATAAAATAGAGGAAGGTAATCACCCTCTTTTAGTCAAGATACATTTGAGAAACAAGTTTCTAAACGAAGAAAATACACTGAAAACAGCTGACATGACAGTTACTTACTTTGAATAGCGGACCATAGGGGCACATATTTTTACAACTTGACCAGAATGAAACAAATCCATGGGATCTTTTAGTTGGCATTCTTTGGTTTCTCTGATGTCACCAATCATGTATAATTAACAGTCCGTTCAGCATCTGGAGAAACAAATAACGTCTGAAACGTTCGTCATTCAGCTACTTCACACAGGCCACGCTGCAGAGCAGCTCGCGTTCTGGTGAAGCGTCCGGCCGGAAGCCGCTCCCCCGCAAGGTGCCGGGGACAGCCCTCCCGGCACAGCCTCCCCCGCACGGCCCCGCACGGCACGGCTGCCCCCGGCACAGCGCATCCCGGCACGGCTCCTCCCGGCACAGCCCATCCCGGCACGGCTCCTCCCGGCACGGCTCGGCACGGCTCCTCCCGGCACGGACCATCCCGGCACGGCCCATCCCGGCACNGAGGGCGGCGTTGGGCCGGCCGGGCTGGCGGGGAAGCTCCGCACCGGCGGGTCACGGGAAGTTCGGGCGGAGGAGCGAGTGCCCTGGAGGGACCGCGGTGTGCGGAGTGTGCGCTGGGGCTCGCTTGCTCCCAAAGAGAAAAAAATTGCACTGGAAGGAGACTCGAAGGTGCTCGGTTGAACTAAGAGTAGCTACCTGGGAACTCTGGTCTTGCTTGATCCAGAGTCATAATTGCAGTATAATTTCATAATTGTTTTATAAATTCACACCGTTGTCGGAATCCGGTATGATTTCATGAAGTTTTGTCTCTTGCTACTTGTCAGTGATGTTGACTGGTGTGTTTGGTTATGGATACAGGCTCAACAGCTTCACCCTGGTTACACCATAAAGGTTGAGAAAATAAGGTATTGATACTTTTTACTCTATTCTGCTTAAGAGAAGGATGTGGGGAATAAAGAAACGTGTCTTAATCACCATTTGCAAAACCCCAAAACAAACACGAACCCCAGTTACTAGTTCCAAACTTGTTTCTCATGATTGTGGTCTCTTCTGACGTTTGTACTACATGATGTAGAGAACATTCACTGTTACATTGAAGAAATTGAAGGTCAGAGAACTGTACACTGCAGGGCTACAAATATTATTTAATTCTTCTGAACCATGAATATAAAATCTAAATCCTTTTTCAGAATGTTATGCTGACTTCTTCAGGGAAGACTTTGATGTGAAAGCTTACACTTCCCAGTCCATCCATCAGGCTGTGATAGCTGAGCAACTGGCTAAACTTGCTCAAGGTATTAGTCAGTTGGATAAAGAGCTGCATTTACAGGTAAGTTTACAGCATACCTGTTATTCTGGGGTGATTGATATAAACTAGTCAAAAACTTAGTAATCATACAAGCTTGTAACTTGTGAAATTGCCCGGTGTCCTCTGCCAGCAGTTGCTAAAGGTACAACTTGCAGCTAAACTAGTTGTGAGTTTGACAACTCAGTTAAGCCCACATTCAATACTCCTACCAGGCAGCCATGTACTGTTTCAGTTTTTGTAGTCTGATTGCTGTATGCTGTTTTACTCTTCCTTGTAAGAAGGAGGAGTTCCAAATGATTGTGTCAACTATCATAAACGCTTGAGGCCATGTTTCAGCATGGCGTTATGAGAAGATAGGTGGAACTTCCACCATTACATCATGTGCTGAAGAGTGGCATAAGCCCTAAGACTTACCTTTAGCTACACAGGTATAACCTATCTTAATCTGCCTCTAAACCTTCAGAAAGGCTTTTGAGTTTAGACAGAAGAATATGTCTATGCAGAAACCATAAATCCACAGTAGACATTACAATGAGAACCCTTGCTAAATTTGTGTGTAGTTTCAAAACCTGCTTCCTCCCTCCCCCTGCCCCAATTGGTAATTTCTTTGGGGGCTAGTTTATAAATGTCATAAATAGAAAAAAAATCCCAAAAACGTTATTATGGTGTGATCAGTAAAATCACATTTACATTTATTATTAAATATAAAGATATGTTGAAATGTGATTGCTCTGCTGGCTTTAATTAAGGTGTGCAGCTCTGCACATCTTAATTGATCTCAATCTTAATTGATTCCTGACCCTCTTCTCATTCTGAACTTGCTGATTCTGTGAATTAAAGCATCTTCTGTTCTTAAAGCCCTTTGTCCTGTAAGGTTTTTTTCCTGTATCTGGCTAATGTTGGGGTGCTGATACTTAAATGCCTAGTGTAGGAATGATGGTGATATATTTAATACTTCTTTTAGGCTCATGCCCATTTTTCTCTTTTGATTTTTATATTTGGTTTTTTAAAGGTTGTTGCAAGGCATGAAGATCTGTTGGCCCAAGCAACTGGAATTGAATCCCTGGAAGGTAAATATTGTTATATTATGCTAAGTATCCTTACAGTGGAGGAAGCACTTTTAGAATCTATGTGGGGAATATCATTCACTGCTCCCAGTGTTAAAGCTCCAGATCTGATTTCTGAGGAGTAACATGTGACAGCTTTTTTTTTTTAACGTCAGTAGATGGAGCTCCAAGGAGAAGATTTGGCTGATACTTCTCTGGAGTAGCTGCTTCATAGCAAAATGTATTTTGATAATGTTCTGAGCAACTTTAGTAATAAAGCCTTTCTTGACCTTTTAATATATTTTTCTAAATAAGCCTAATATTGTTGCAACATTGGTAGGTATCTGTTACCATAAGCACCAATTTTCTGTTGCATATGTATGTGTTGCAAAGTTTGCATGTCTTAACCAAAGAGTCTATAACACATAATCTAAACTGTGTTGAGGTATTTTTTACTGGTAAAGGGCTACTAAGTTAAATACATACCTTTGTTTTATTCCACTGTTTGAGACGTGGATTTTAACAGAAACTGCTGATTTTCAAAGGCCTGCCTTAGGAACCATTGACTCTGTATAGAAAGAGGTTCCTGTGCCAGGAGCTCATTAAACCTGCCATTCTGCTCTTTGTCACTTTGCTGAGAAGGTCATATGGTTTGGTATTGTGGGGTTTTTTTGTGCAGACAGATATTTACCTCTCTAATGTGCTAGAATCTCTATAGCATGTCCCCTTTTCCCCTTTGCAACTTGGTAAATAATTGATCTTTGTTCCTCTTTCTGCTTTTAGGTTTTGGCATAACCAGAGTTTCTGGTTTCTGATAGTTACATCCTTAGTCTTGGGAGCTGTTTGGGTACACTGTTTTGTGTCAGTAATTGCCAGTAATTGTCAGTAATATACCTGTAAAATTAAAGAAATAGCTATTTAATCTAGTAATGGTAGCTCCTGAATAACTTTTTAAACAGTTGGAGAATCAAGCATAAAAGACTGAAATATGTGCTCATTCTCCAAATAAGAAGTAGACAGGAATGTGTAGTCAATCTTGTGACTGATAAATGCCTCCCAGTAAAAATCTTCAACAATTTGTGCTCAGTCCTGTTTTCTGAAATCATGGTTGTTTCTGAAGGCATTCCTTCCTAAAATTGCTCTGAGGAAAGAATGATGTATTTCAAAACAACTACTTAGTTAGGAAACATTTCTATAAGGCAGGTATGGTAAATAATGCATGTTTTACAACTCATATGGCAAAGTAAAAATAAAATTCAATTCGCCTCAAAGTTGCTGAAATTTTTCCTTTACTTAGGGTTATGCTCTTAAAGGAAACACTGAGTCAAGATTCGTAAGAAAAAGAAAAGAGAAATGCCAACAAATTTTTTTAATTGTGATGTTAGAAATGCATAACTCTTGGTATATTTATCAAGGAAGCTAGCAAGTGAAGATTATGGAGCTAATTCATAGCATGCATAATCATTTGGATGTGTGAAAAGTGAATCTCATTAAACATTTCAAATTAGTACACCCAGTTTGTAAAGTCTTTTTTAGGCCTGTGCACTTTTTTTGATGGTATACAGGTCTGGTCTGTATATTCTTTTCTGTCTACAGGTAGTTCAGTAGGTATCTTGAGCTACCTGTTATTTTAAAATAGGCTAAATTGTATCATCATGTATCTTCCACAGTGAGTGGAGAGGGGAGAGTGCCTTTTCACCCATCCTGACTCTGTCCTCTGGGAAGAGGGCTGTTGTATACTTAATAGCAGTATTACAGCCAGAGATGCAGCAGTGTTGTGCCACTGGCCCTCCTCCATTATTGCAATGTAGGGTAGACAGTGCACCCTATTTTGCCAGCTTTTCACTGTGTCTCATATCTTCATCCTCATGATCTGTTGCATGCCATACCATGTATAAATAAGAGTAAGCACAGGAGCCTGTCACTAAGCTAAGTTAATAGTTCTGAAATATGGAGAAGATGAGAATTTACATATCTGTATAAAATGAGTGAGGTACAGTCACAGTACAGGATGACCTGAATATAAGTATTAGCAGTAGTTTTGTTTGTCTTCTGTCTTACTGTATCATGCTGCAGTTTTATCTAATTTAACGATGGCATGCTTGTAAACAGGGCTTTACAAAAATGTAGTATGTTTTAGAACACTAACAGTAACTGGAACAAAAATAATTTCATAGGCCTGGGTTTGTCTAACTTAATTAAATTCTCAGCAGGCTGATTCTGTATTGCACAAATGACTCCTGTCCCCTACTACTTTGTTTGCAATTTACCAAGAAAAGAACAGGCATGCTTGTTGGCTTTCCTTGTGCCACTTTGCCAAACTAATGTGGAACAAACATGATTAGGGTAGTTTGCTCTGCTTATAATCTAAATTAGATGACCTTACAATGATATTGATACCTTACTTTTTGCTAAAGATGCTTATGCCCAGGAAGAAAACCTTGAAATAGCATTGTTTATCTTCTCAGTCCTCTTTGTCCTAATCACTATGTTAAATAAATAGTGCTAAATAGGTTATGCCATTTTTATATATCATGTTCAGGTATTTATACCAGGTTATATAATTTGAACTACAATCCTGATCAACATTCTGTTAGAAAGTAACATCTTCTAAATATTATTTGTAACTTCACAAATGATGGATTTTGGAGTGATATTTATTCTGTGGGTTTATGTTCTCTACCAATACATTTTCATAACATTCAGTAATTGACCTGCTCAGTTTATTTCCCAATATGCTTACTAACTTTGGTCTCTCTGATGCTTTGTTAAAAGGGGAAACTGCTTTTGCTTTATGCCAAAGTAGTCTGCAGTAGTTACTATGATTTGAAGAAAAACTCTTTCTATAATTGATGAATGTTCCATGTAAAAAATCTGCTTTATTTTGCAGGTGTCCTCCAAATGATGCAAACTAGAATTGGTGCTCTACAAAGCACTGTTGATAGGTATGACATTCATTATGCAGTTAGAAAGTACAAATTCTTATGTTCTATAGTGCTATTTATTAATGCTGCTATAAATAATTTTCTCCTCTTATTTTTAGAATTAAAGTCAAAATTGTTGACCCCTACAACAAAATAGTGTCTCGCACAGCTCAGCTAGCAAAACTACAAGTAAGTTGCATTAAAAAACGTATTTTAAAAAAATCCTTTTTGAACATGTGTTATTTCACAATCATCAGACATGAGTACAGCTATTCTACTCCAGTAGCCTGTAGTTCATTGTCAGTATTTTTCTGAAAATCAATGTTTTTGTCTCTTCAAGAGCTACTGAGAAGTGCTTAGTAGGAAAGTAGGAAGTTGCAAAGTAGGAACTTGACCTTTGCACTAGCTAATTGAGTTTTTGTAAAGATAGAGGGAAGAGGGAAGGGTTGTCTGAGTAGAGATTAATTAAGTTCTCATAACTGTTATTGTTATTTTGGTATTTAAAGTTATGGTGCTCTTGTGTAGAAGACACTTTTCACGCCTAAGTTAATGCAGGCTTTGCTGCAGTTTAGTAAAGAGTTTAGGAATTCATTCTTTCAAATTTCTTCAAAAGTCAAGATGCTACTTGAGTAGCTATTTGTGATTGTGGAGTTCTGTAAGCCCAGGTGCATAGTTGTCCCTGCTTTTTAAATGTAAGTGGAGTGTACCAAAGGATGTAGACATCTGTTAGAGGATAGCAGTGGGAGAGAGAGCTTATCACAATGATGGTGAGATTAAGTGTTAAATACTTCAATTAATAATTTTATAGTAGTTGAAAACTTCCATAGATCTTCAGGAGTCATGTATCTAGACTCTGTTAAGTTTATGGTTTGAAATGCAACACAGCTCCAGACCCACAAGTGTTTAATGATTTATTATTTGAACTATTTGTCTTTGCAAGTTTACCTGAATTTTGAGCTGTGGATGTACACTCAAGTAGATTGCCATCTGCAAAGTGACTGCTGTTGTAGAGTAGATGAAGCTGCAGACTGTTGAAGTTTCTAGCTGGGGGACTGGTGGAGCAGCTGCAGTGTCTCTTGGCTGAACTTCTATTTTCTATGTTACTTTCAGTAGCAGTCAAGTTCAGCAGGAAGCTCTGTGCAGCCAGTTTGGCCAGATGCTTCTCCTGTTGTTTTCAGCTCCAGCTGTTTTTACCACTGGCCAAAAGTCCCATTACTTCCATGCGGCAGGTTAGGTGCAGATTTTTTTGTTGTTCTCTTATATGTGTTGTGCATGTAGAAAAGTTGTGGGAATGTGGGGCTAAAGATGAAGATCATTTCTACCTTGCCCTTACACAAAGTCAGACTGCAGAAGGATGTCTGAGAAGAATGAGTCCCTGAATTTAGGAAATGTTTCTTGGATGCTTCCTTTTGGCTGTTACATGGTTACATAGGTTTTCCTGTGGTGTGAAAGTGGCATCCATCCAGGGTCAGCATTATTCAGGCTGTGCCAGGGGATTTGTAATATCTGACTTTTTGCTATAAGTCAGAAAAGAAGAGGTACAGAGTAAATGGGAGCCTGTTAGGCTGCTCTTTTAGCATCAATGTAGAAAGAGGAATGATGACTCCAGATTCTCTGCTAGTGAGAGTCAAAGTCTCAATGCAAGAGCTGCTGTCCCTTCTTTTGTTGGCAGATACTTTGTGCATGCTTTATGTTGCACTACACTGCTGGGAGGAGTTGAGGGTCAGGACACCTGAATTAACAAATGAAGCTGAATTTATGGAGAGTTGAGTCAAATCTCAACTCTCCAGCCTCCTATAAATGCACTGCTGGGGTATCCTTTCCCTGAGAGACTCATTTGTTGAGGAAGGAAGGGCACAGCACAGGAGACAATTCACTTCGTCATGATGGGAGGGCTTGTGACGCGAAATTACTCCCAAATGCAAGACTTGTGGTTCAGGACGTTGTCAAACTGACTAATTTTATCAGCTGATCTACAATTGGTAGAAAAATATAGCTGGTAAAAGAAATTGCCTTCTGTCAAAATCTGTAGGGTTGGCAGGTATGTTTCGCTGGAATGCACAATGTTTCAGCACCTCTTGTACTTGTGATGTTGTTATTTTAATACCTCTGCATTGATTGCTGTGGGACTGCTTGCTAACTGAAGGAATATTTGACTTGCATAAAGCTAGATTTTGCCATTCTTAATTGTTTTTAATATAGTCTGACTTTTTCATAAACATTCTCACTGCAAGTTTGTTGTTAAACTTCAAATCTAGTCCTGAATTCTAAATCTCTGCTATGTGCTTGTACATGTTTTGTCTTGCTCTGCTCTTAGAGCTTCATGGCATCCCAAGACAGCAGCAGACTTGGAAAGCTTACTTCCTGCTTTAAATCATGCTATCCTCTTCTGACTCTTTCCGTAGTCGATCACAAGCTGAGTGGGAGTGGTTAACAGCTGAAATGTGTAGACAGAGAGTTTGTCCTTCAGAGGGTTCTTTTCTGTGCAGCTCTGTTTAACTAAAGGTTTTTGCGTGGTCTCTTAGTTTCAGTGACTTGGTGTATGAAAAGCTTTATAATAGCAAAATATTTTAAAACCCCCCAATAATTCTGTATTTTAATGTTATTCTTACTTTAAAATATTCACCAGTAGCAGATGTCTTTGTGATGCTACTGTAAATAAATAGTAAATGTAGTCTGAAGGTTGTGTACTGTCTCCTCTTTCTTCAGACTTTATAAAACATGAAATATATACATTCGGTACCTTGTGTGTATGAGCTACACACTGGCACATTTTCAAGTGACTCTCTCTTTAAAATTAAGTCTTCTTTCAGTAACTTCTTGAAATTAATTTGAGATTAAAAGTAACAGGCTTTTTGATGTCTCAAATTGTAGCAATAATTTCTGTTATTGTTGACATGTTGCTTTAAATTTCAGGAGATAGCTAATATGTAATCTCAAAAAGAATTGGGGTTTATTTTTAATTTTACTTAAAATGACTTGGACTAACTGGGGCCACTGGCCCTTTCCAAAGTAATTCTTCCTTGAACAATAGAATTTGTTCCTTCGTGGATGAAAGCATCTCCTTTAGAAAAGCATAATTGATCAACTCAGGGAAATAATGTTTCCTGAATTAATTCAGACTTTTGTTATGCAGGTAGTCAGGTTACAGGATCTGGCATCTGTGGACAGCTCTTCCATTAGATACAGTTCTTTATTTCTATTACATGTCCTTATATATACCATTCTTTTGCTGTGACTGGGAGTTTTATTAAGTTGGACAGCTCACATAAATGAAAATACTTGAGTGAAACAGAATTTTTGTCAAGGGTACAATGCAGTGGAAATCACTACAAAATTTAGAGCGCATCTTCAGTGTCTTTGGATTTTTTCCCTCCTATTAATTCCCAGGGCCAGAAATTAAAACAGTTATTTTGCTCTTGTATCTAAATGAAACTTTTCCCATCTCCTACTCTCTTTTAAAAGATTGTTTCTGGGGACAGGAAATAATAAGCAACAATTCAACAAAAAAGAAATAATCTTTTGGTGTGTAAATTAAAAGGTGGTTCAAAAATAACAGAAGGTGAGTTCCTTTAGAATTCACTAAAAAAACTTTAGCTAGAGGTACACAGTTGGATTAAAAAGTAATTAATTTTGAGAGCAAAGTAGTAATACTATGCCCTCTTATTTGGTGAAGCATAGTGCACTATATTAAAAGCTTTTTTTGATTAATCTTGCAGAAATTTAGTTCACAGATATGGAAATGATATGTGGATCAAGATTTTTCTAATTAGAGAAATGAATTAATAATGATTAATACATTAATCTCGCAAATCAGGATAAACCCCACTTAGTTCTCACTAAGTATAATAGAAATCATGTGGCTAAGTTATCACAGAACACTTAGAAAACTTGACTTCAGACTGTGATAGAGAGCCAAAGCAGCAAGAGTAATTGGGCTTTCCCTGATTTGCCTCAGTGGGTTTTCTTCTAATTTTTCCTTTTTGTTCTGTCTAGATGTTTAATAAAATTAAACTATAAATATTTGTGGATTTGTTAATTTGTGCTGTCATAGGGAAGAGACTGCCAGGTTGTACAGTCTGCTGTGGATGTTGGTTGAAATGATTCACTTGTATATGTTTTCATATGTGCACTTCAACATTAGTTTTCAACAACTGAACTTGAGTCTGGAAAAGAGGTTGTAAGTCTTGTTGGATACTAAATATTTTTTGAAGTAATTTAAAATTAATTTTGATATCCATAAGGTTAATATTTCAAGAGACTTTGCCTTCATTACCATGGAAAATAACTCCAAACAACTATGTCATATTTGTTCCAAATTCCTCGCTTGCCACCCTTGTTAATCTGATTGCAGATGCTGGACTGTACGTATGACTTTACTTAAATCTGAGTTACATTTCTGAATTCTATTTCAGTTGTTACCCACTCCGGGATGCTGCTGTTCCCATAGCATGGATTTCAAAATACTAGTTGAGTGAAAAAATATGAAACTATTGTATTTAATTCAGATGTCAACAATGCCTATTATTCTAATTTAGTGCTAACAAAAGCACACATGAATGTGGTTCCTAAAAATTTATGTATATGTCCATATTCTTAATTTTTAACCAAGAATTCCATGTATTTTAATAAGCTTATAAGAGAATGTGAACTATCAGTTGGCTGAATGAAGGTTACTGACCTTCTGAGAGTTTGGCTGAGAATTAGTTTTTACATATACGCCTACCATAAGAGTCAATATATGTAATAACAATTTAGTCTTTAAGTTTTATTGTCTTCTGAAGTAAGTGCTCCCATTTTACTTCTTTTGGATGAGTATTTGATTGGCAAAGCCAACTTCTTAACTTTGCTAAAGCTTAAAGAGGGGTGGGGTATTGAGGAGAGATGCACAGGGCAAAATAAAGCTCACTTCTAATTAGAAATTGAACATGCCTCTGTCCTGGGATTCTGAGTTTCCTTTGTTTTTTGCGTGGGTAGTGACAGAATAATCTCAGTAGCCCCATGAATGTAATTACCAGCTTCTGAAAATCTTAGTCTATATAACATGGAGTCATATTAAAAATTTTTGGAATAAAGGGATTTCAGTGTTCTAAAGTTCCTTGCTTTTATTCACATTCACATTTCCTTTTTTGGTTAAGATGTTTCCACATTTGTATACGGGTATTATGTGATTGTAATGTACTGATAATATCTCCTAATGCCACAATTTCCCTGCAGGCTGCCTGTGACTTGCTGCGGAGGATAATACGCATCTTGTATCTCAGTAAGAGACTTCAAGGACAACTGCAAGGAGGAAGCAGAGAGATAACAAAAGCTGCCCAGAGTCTCAATGAACTTGGTGAGTCCTTCTTGATTACTTTTAGATATATATTTAGCTTGTGCTCACATGACTCACACTAGTATTTGACTTAAAGAAACACCCAAAACTTTTTACTGTGGTTCTTGCTTTCTACTTCCTGATTTAAACTGAGAAATTGCATGGACAGAACTTACTAGTCCTTTGCATTTTTTCATATGACTTCTCTAGATACAGGTATTTAATAATTTGAAAATTCTATGACAATAACTTGTATTCTTTTGGGCAACAGTTTTTTTGTGAAGCAATTTCTTACTAGTTAATGTTTCTATAACACACCATCAGAGGCAGCAGATATATATTTAGCTTTTGGGAGACATTGCACTATGATAAGGCATAGTTTAAATTACAGTTTATGTCCTAAAAGAAAGATATTGGCCCTGTGACTTTTATGAAAACTATAGGTGGTATGATATACAGATACCTAACCTAGTTGAGATACTGGAAGTGTTCTGCTGCAGTAGTGACTAATTTGCTCTTTATTTTATTGGCTTCTAGGAAGAGTAATGAGGTAGTTCTCATGAAGGCTCATGTTACATTGCTAGAATATTTTCTGTACTTGAGCTAGCTTGGGAAATTCTACACAGTGCTGCAGGATGCAGTGAGGAGCATCCCATTAGTCTTGGAGATTAGTTGGTGGTGTTGTATATGGTATCTTGCCAGCTGTTTCTCCTCTGATTTAATAGTATTCAAATTCCAACTTCCAAAAATAGATTTTGGGAGGGCTAAACTATCAAACATTCAGAATCATCCTGAAGTTTGTTTTGCATATTTGTCATTACTTCTCTTTTTATACTGTGTGTTCAAAAAACTATTAGACAATGACTTAGTCTTATAACTTGTCCCTGACAACAAGGTACTTACAGTCTGCCTGGTGACAGTTTTCAGCTGGCAGACTGTAACAATAACTGGCAGATGCTGTGTTGCAAACAGAAAGTTTATATATTTAATTAGTATATCAATCTGATTGAAGCACTTATGTGCCAATTGTATCACTGTAAGGTAGAATATTTTTTCTGATTCTTTTTACTTCCGTTTTGCTCTACCATTACATCTTTAGAATATATAAAATAATACTGTCTGTTAACTACCTGCATTGCAGGTGTTGTGGGATTAATTTGAGTGCTAGATCCTATTAAACAAGTTAGTGCAACTTAGTGGTAAAATTTGAGATGTTTAGTGTAGTTTTTAGGATTTCTTTCTTTGATGGAAAATATCTTTTACTACTCTTCTTCCTCTCTACTTTTTTTTGTTTCACCATTTGAAAAAAAAAGAGTTTGCACTTTATTTTGTCGAAGTGCCACAGTCTTTTGAGTTTCTTGTTTTCAAATACTTGGTCTTTTTCTGACGCTTAGCAAAGTCTAATTATTGTTAAAGACCAAGGGAAATATGTCCCCTTAGGCAGCCCTTTTGAATTTGATCCTAAAGTTCATGGGCGTAGCCAAGGCTTGTGGTCCTTAATTTAATCCTTAGTTCTGGCTGGTTTATGGCTAGGTAAAGTACCTTGTCTACTGTCATTTCTCTCTCCATCTTATTTCCTGGTATCTCTTCCTTTCTTCTCTCTTACCTCTCCATCTGGATCTGTCCTTCATTTTTGGCTATCTGTCCTTTGTCACCCTCTACTGCCCACCTTGGCTGGTTTGAATTCTTCCTGCTTCCCAGCTGGCCATGCCTCCCAGCATCTGGGTGGTTGGGAACACCCCCCTGAGGAGATGCTGGTGCAGGGAATTGGAGATGTCAGTCCCAAGTGGAGGGGCAGTGATTGCTGTCTGTGGGGTAGCTCTTTTCCAAGGGGAGGAAAGCACATGGAGTCAGCGTGGGTCAGGGTTCTGCTGTGAGAGTCAGCAGGAAGGTGGTGTCCTCAGGGGAGCCTGGGGTATGGGGTATGGCTGGGGAAGTGCTGTGCTGTGCTTCTGGGCTTGGAAAGCATTGGGATGGGTGGGAGATCTGTAGCAGAGATGTGGCGGTGGTGTGTGGCAGGAGAGCACTCGGGATGTGGTGGCTTGAGGCTGTGGCAGAGCTGTCTCTTCAGAAAGATGGGAAATGTGATGTAGTGCTCTGTGGTGTCAGGAGGGTGGGAAGCATGGGGAGCAGCCCTGGGTGCTGCAGTTTGGTTGGTGAGATATGAAAGCTTTGGGAGGCCTGGGGAAATACTGCAGCATCGGATGGTAGTAAATAGGTGGTAGACGTGAGTGGTGTGAAAGCCTGATATTGGATAGGGACCTCTGTGTCACACAGGCTTGCTTTCATGTCCAAGATAAATACTGATCTGTGGTTTTAGCCAGATATTCCTGAATATCCCTTTCATCTTTGTTCAAAGAAAAAACTATTCCGTTGTTTATTACCTTTCTGTTGTACATGTGGTGCAGAATCATTTCTGCTTTGTCAAACTCAGCCCTGTGATATTACTGTGAAAGCTTTGCACTTGCTGTGGTAAATGATACCTTCCATTTCTTCTAAGGTATTCTGGGTAGAATCTTGAGATAAATGTCAAGTTTTTTTTAATGTACTGCTACAATTTGTGTGTATGTTTGGGGGACACAAATGTACATGTTCAGGTATGTATTTAACATGTATTCCTGTAGCTAATCTATGTTAGTTCAATCACAGCTTTTACTTAGTTGTATATTGAAGTTTATTTTGCAGTAATGGGAAAGGCTATAGTAAATATATAAAATATTTGAATTAGGTAGAAATATGGGTCAGTTAGAGGAAGTACAAGAAACAGTAGCTTTTACTGAGAAGTGGGTTTTTGCTGGATGCCTAAAGTTGCTAGTAGTGTGGAGATCTCCAGCTTCAGTGTATGATGTTAGGAAGATGCTTTCTCTGAAAGCATTTGGTAATACTTTGACCGAGATCTCTGCTTAGAGCTGAAGTAGATCTGAAATTCCTCTATGTTGGAGTTCCACATTCTCTGAAATTAACTTCACATTTTAGCACAATAAAAAGAAAACCTAATTGCCTATGTAGTTTTAGAGATTAAAAGTGATTTCTGTGTGCATATGTGTATATATATGTATATATGTGTATGTATATATATATATACACACACACACATATATATGTGTATATATATATATATACATATGTGTATATATATATATATATATAAAAATTAAACCCCAGACTTCAGCAATTCTTCTACCTTCTACCTTCCAACATACTTTGGGCTCTCTAGCAAAATAGAATAAGCAATAAGCTGCTTCTCTAGTGCTAATTCTTTATATTATACAATCTAATTCAGTGCATAGGTAAAACAAGTCCCAATATTCAAATGTCACACAGTGCCTAATGCACTGTGAATTATATGCCCTGACTATGCTTCTTGGTGGTATTTAAATGCAAATATTTTATAAAGTGAAAAAGAAACATTCCTAAGCAAGATTAAACAATAGAATGTGACAAGAAAATGGTACACTATATACAGTTCACTTTCACAGAAGAAATTCTGCAGGTATTAAAATATCAGCTGTCCTCCATGTGGGTATACAGAAATTACTGTCTTTAACAATGGCCTGTGGCTCTGATTTTTACATGTCTCAGACTTGTTCTTGATATTAAAGCAAAAAGCCTTCTGATGTTTTGAAACTCTAAGCTCTGTCCTGAAGCTCTTTCATGTAAACAAGAAATGTTTACATTCTTTAGTTCTGATAGAATATTTGAGTGATTGGTATGGTCACCAATCCAAGTGATGGGTTGACCTGCTTTGGCCAATAACTGGCCACCTTTGTACAGTGTATATAAATGGAGTCAGAAAATTAGAATAAAGAGATTATTGCATGCTAACTTCGGACCTGTCTGCCTCCTCCTTTCCTAACTCCAAAAAACAAGTGCTGCACCCCCAAAAGAACACCAACAATGGCCAGTGACTTAACAGATGGAGATGAAAAAGTTCTGAGTTGTGCAGCAAAAGGCCAGTTTAAACAGGGACAGGCTAATTCGATCTGTCAGTTACAGACCTAGCTCTGGACGACAAAAGATTACTCTCTTTTCCTGGATAAATGCCTAGACTTCTTGTAATGATAATAAATTCACCATCTTTATATGTACTTGTATTATAATTTATGTCTCAGCAAATAAATCTGTTTGTTTAAATGTTCTTCTGAGTATGTATTATTTCTATGCAAGCTCTTGCACCAGCCACAGTTTTGCTCTTTTGTAAAATCCGGCCTAGTCTGTGACTAAGCTGTGCAGTCATAAAATGAAGGTGAAGGGGTCTATTAAAATACAGTTTCAGGTATCTTCAGTGTAGAAGTTATTCCAGGAAAACGTTGCCTTCCATGTAACTTAAGAGAAGATGGGCAAAGAGAGCTATAACCTTACTTTAAAACTAAATACTTACAAAGAAATAACAAAACATTGTCAGTTTTTTAAGTGTTGCTAAAATGGACAAAATGCTACATATGTATTGTGTGCCTGTTGTGGTTTAACCCCAGCCAGCAGCCAAGCCCATGCGGCCTCTTGCTTGCTCATCCATGAGTGGAGGTGGGGTGGGGCAGAGAATTGGATGGGTAAGACAGGTTAATGGGCAAAGCAACAGTTNGCCAGCAGCCAAGCCCATGCGGCCTCTTGCTTGCTCATCCATGAGTGGAGGTGGGGTGGGGCAGGCATGCAAGAAGAGCAAAAGAAGGAATTCATTCACCACGTCTCATGGGCCGGCAGGTATTCAGTGATACCTAGGAAAGCAAGGCTCCATCAGACAGGGACACAAACACCAACCCTCCAAATGTTTCCCTCCTTCTTCCCCCAGCTTTACATGCTTGGCATGACACTCTATGGGATGGAATATTCCGTGGATCAGTTGGGCTCAGCTGACCTGTCTGTGTTCCCTCCCAGCTCCTTGTGCACTCCCAGCCTCCTCACTAGTGGAGTTTGAGAGAGAGGCAGAAAAAGACTTGGCTTTGTGTAGGTCGTGCTTGGCAATAATGAAAACGTTTCTGTGCTATCAACACTGTTTCCAGCACAAATCCAAAACATAGCCCTTATCAGCTACTATGAAGAAAATTAACTCTATCCTTGTTAAAATCAGCAAAATCCTTTATAAGGAGGGAGCAAAGCTTACCTGGGCCAGTTTTTTAGGCTTAACGTCAAATACAGGATTTAAGGGAAATGAAAAGCAATATAGCTTGTGCAGGAGTGTTTCTGGGCTGGAGATAACTGAAATTAGTTAGGGAGTGCATGATACTGGGTGAAATACAATTTGAAAAAAATTGTTTGGCTATGCCTGGAAGGCGTCTTTGTAGCTGGCTTAATACAGATGTTGGTAGCCTGGTCTTCTGAAGTGCATCCCAGAACTAGTGACATCTGCACAATGGTAACAGGAATCTTGGATGTAAAAAATTCTTGTGGAGGCTAGAAATAAATTTGACGTAGCACTTTTCTAGGGTAAACAATATGGATCATACATGATTTAAAAAAGAAAAAGCCCTGGATAAAGCTGGTACGTCTGTTAGGGTAGAATTAGAGGCAATGGAAGGAGGAACATGCCTGTCTTAATGTCATTTGCATTGTGCAACCTTGTCATTTCCACTATTAAGGTTTCTCTGTTTCAGTGCACTTTTCTGGTATTGCTGCTGCACGTAGTACCCTAAAGTTTCCACTGAAAGGGAACGCTGTTCTAAAGACTGTAAAGTTATCTGTGGTACTGCAGCTCATCACCCAGTTTGTTTCATGCACTAATACAAAATAGTGCTTTTTAGAGGGAGACAACATGGTCTGTGTTTTCCCCATCTTTGAAAATATTATTAATTTGAGCAATATCTTCCCAAATATTATAAGCTTAAAAAGTATTTTTTCCTTCTTGTTCTCTGTTGCTGATAGGCTTATTTCATAGAAAAGAGAACATGTTCCTTTTTGTACATATATATAGCATGTATATGTATATACACATATATATAACAGCATATATAATATAATATATAATATGAACAATATGTATATAAAGATTTATAATATTCATAAATACAAATATGAACAATATGTATATCCTAATATAAAATACAAAAAATATGTATCTCAGATACTTTTCAGAGTAATCTCCTTGTTCTTAGTGGTTATCTTTGTGAATTCTGGGGGGAGAGATTAGATTCCAGAATCTAATGGAGAGCTTGTTTTATTGAAAATAGACCTTACTGCCACCTATTTTAGACAATTCAAACTAACTTGACCTCCTTAAGCAAATGAACTTAAGAAAAAATAAACTATTTGTTGGAGTCTGTACAAAAGTGCTGTTAAATAATAGGACACACAGATTTATCAAGAATGAGTCCTGTTTAACCAACTGTATTTTCTTTGTTGGCAGCATAACAGGCCTTGGGACTAGAGAGATCAATGACTGTCTTGTAGTTTGATTTAAATAGGGCTCTTGACACCATTGATTTAAATAGGGCTCTTGACACCATGTCACACTAGCAGGATCAGCAATAGAATCCAGATGAAAATGTCATGCAATGAATGCAGAAGTTCAGAGAAAGCTGTAGCCCGAAAGAATTCATCTGTTGTTCACTTATCCAGAGATATTTCAAGCAGGGTGTTGTTAAAACGTGTTCTGTAGCTGGTTTATATTTTCATTAATGATTTGAGTGATGTAATATGGCATATATCCTTATTGAATTTACTACCAGTAATCAAGCAGAGAAGAATGGAAAGTATGTTGGGAAACAGGATTACAATGAAGAATATTTTTAGCGAATTGAAGATACATCTTACCTGAACTGATTTTACTTCTCTTTGAGACAAGTTCTAAGTCCTCACAATGAATAGTTACAGTTAAGAGGGGGAACAGGAATAATGACTGTATGGATTACAGTTCTGCAGAGAGGGTTGATAGTTCCTCACAAATTGAGTGCAAGCCACTCATTCATTTATTTTTGTAGCAGCGTGACATTGTTGGCAATGAAGTTTATGCTGTTCCTTGTAAGGAAGTGTGTTGTGTGCAAGGTACTTTAAAATAATCTTTTGTTCATGCTTCAAAGAGAGTATCAAGTCCCTTTTGTAGCACCTCATTGAAGGAAGATGTAGGTTAATTGGAGAAACTCGTAAGCACAGCAGCAATGGTGGGTGAATGTCTTGAGGATGGTCATTGGGTGGAGGAACTGGAAATGTGTGGCTGTGGTTTGGAGAAGAGGGGGTGTGGGAGGGAGAGTAGTGTTCTTCAGATAAACAAAGGTTTTTCAGATGGGAAGGGAGGTAATGGCTCTCCATGTGCACTGTGATTGAAACAGTAAGTGATGGGCCTGAAATGAAGCAAAAGTTTTTTTTCTAAAATGTTAGGAAAGAGTTCTGCCAGAGGTGATAGTTTCAGGGGAGCTGTGAAGTAGTATTTGAAGCCTTTTTAGAAGTTTTAGATGAAGCATGTACCAGGACTGAAATCATATAGTCATGGAATAGCTTGGGTTGGAAGGAACCTTTAAAAACTGATTTAGGTCAAGTCCTCTATGACAAGCAGGGATAATTACATAGGGATGATTTTGCCTTGAAGTAGGAGGACTCAGTGAGGTGATCTCCCAGTCCTTTGTGTCTCTTGGAGATGTTCACCTCCTTCTCCAGTTTTTCTGTTTGTTTGTTTTGTTGGTGGTTTGTTTGTTTTTTTAATTGGAATGCTTGATGTAAAATGTTCTTCACAAGTTGGTTTGTTGGGCATTGTTCCCAGATACCACCTGGACTATTATTAAGACAGTGTGACTGGAAATTTCATGACATCACTTCAGTTCAGCCTCTTCTTATCATTCCTTTAGATGAGATAGATAAATCTCCTCAAAATAGATAAATTAGCTCAACCCTCTGACACAATTTCTTCTCTTCTAGTTGTGACTGACATTTGCATAAACTTCCCATAGTTCATTGTGTTACTCGAGTGCTGCAAAAACTGACCCTCAAAAGCTATTATGTCAGTCTGGTCTAGGAGAATGCAGTGAGCAGGAAAAGGAAGGTAGTACTGACTCTGTGAATATAAGTGTCCTGTATCAAAATTTTTTCCCTTTTGCTGGGAAAGAAGGCAAACTGTGACTGTTTTTAAGAAAGATGTTACTTTATTTCTCTTTTAGTTTTTTAGTATTTGGGATGAGTGATGAATATTGTTTTGTGTTTATCAAAATACTAAGCACTACTAGTTAGTATTCAAGAAATAGCAGTTTTAATTTGTTATTTTAGTAGTAAATATTAAACTAGTTTATTTTATACCAGTTAGCCCTATCTATTGCAAAGTGCAATTACCTTTACCTGTGATTTCCACAGTGTACCTTAATAATTATTAAAATAGCATAAGTAGTCTAGCTAATACACAGTGACTTATTCTGAAGTGACTGCAGATTGGCTCACTGCAGTATTTGTTCCTTAGGTTAAATATTGTTGTCTAAAAGCTGTTTCATTTTAGCTGCTACAGTTCTTGCAGTAACATTCAATATGTGTTATGTATCTGTGCACAAGTATTACTAAACCTGCAATGGTAAACTGTCTGAACACCTGCCACGGATACTGTGGCAGCTCTCTTTCATTGCCGCCTTCTTCCTGTATCCTGTTCAGTGATGAACTTAATTTTTTTTTTTCTATTCCAAGCAATAATTTACAGTGTATGATTGCCAAGCCAGATCTTGTGTTGACTGCTGTTAAAGTGAGGATGGACTTGGTTACTGTCATGTTAGTGAAGTCTTTCACTGCTACTACACAGAGCAGACAGATTTGGTGGTACTAGTACTGCCATGCACAGTTTCTCATAAGAATCAACACACATCAAACTTGAGGGAAATGTGGCTTTCATGGTGCTTTTGTTTAGGGACTTAGATGTCTTACAACTTGCTGCTTTGCGCAGTACCTGGTGTCCTCCAAAATAATATAGCATATATCTGTGTAGCACAATGCATTGTTCTGTAGGGGTAAGTGAACTGATTTGATTAATAGAAATTACATGGCTTTGATTGCATGACTCTTTGCCTGGGGTAATTAGTCTTGCTGAGAATGACTGAATTGTTATTACTGGCTCAGAGCCATCTGTATTACTGCCACTGCTTCAGGTGGTGCATCTGCATCCATAGGAAGTGCAAATATCCTGCTAAAACATTTTTTTCTGTTCCTGGTGGTGTTAGCAGTAACACTGCCAGGCCTTCACTGAAGTGGTCTGAACTAAAAAATGCTGTGCCTTTCTGTAGCTGAATGTAATCTCCATGTTCTTCAATTTCATGTTGCTCCTTTCAGTTGAGTTGGTTTTTATTTTGCTTTGTTATGTTTTTCACGAGATTCTTTTACCATAAGATGGAATATTTTGCAAAAATTTGATGTGCAAATGTTTATTTGTAGTATTCCAGGCCAAAAAAACCCCTTTCTGGTGGGAAGGTCAATTTTTTTCTCGTTGGCTTTCAAAATAAAGGAAAATCTTGGTAGTGTGTAACAAGTTCATTAATTTGAACTGTTGACTGTAAGATAACAAATTAATGTGCATGTAATAGAATGACTTTCAAAACTTAATAAAAATTTTCATTATTAAGAGGCCAATAGTATAAGACCTCTATCCTCTTTGAGCAAGGCAGACAGCATACAGATTTTACTATCAAATTGTGTTTTGCTGCGACTAGGATTTCTAGCTTGGAAACCTGATGTTAGACAAAGCAGTTTATGCAAATAATTTTGCATATTTTAGATAATCTTTGGCATGCATTATTTTTCTAACCATTTCAGTAGAAGACATTAAATAATTACAGGCACATGAGAGAAAAGACTTTAAGTTTGAATTGGTGCGAGAAAAAAATCCTGTTGCAATTTTGTTTTTCAACATATCCATCAAATTCCTAGGGTTTGAAATTTAATTTTCTTTATGCATACAGTTCAAGAAAAAGAATCCAAGTATAATTGTAATTCTAGGATTTCTTTATGCCTAGTTTCCTTTAAACAACCGTAAAAAAGTTTCAAGTTTGCCATATTAAGTGAAACTATTTTTTCATATAAGCGTTAAGTTGATTTCTGGTATTGATGAGATTAATATTTTAGCTGTAACTACTCAAAAAAATGGATTTTGCCCTACTATTAAGTGTTTGGTAATTTTAGTCTCCAGCATGTAGACCTTGTTGGAGGGCTGTGTGTCAAATGTTTTAAAATGGGCTTAGTATTCCATTATTCCAATATTGCTGTCATGGTGTTAACCTGTTCCTAAGTGATATCCTCAGTGTTACTGATGGCCCAGTAGTAAGGCTGTGTCAGAAGTTAATTATGGTGTGTTCAAGTTGCTTTTGCTGTAGCATGTGGTGTATTTCTAAATGTTTTTATCTGTATTCTCGGCCTATCAAAGACTATTTTCTGTCATTTGCTTTTTTCTTTTTCAGTTACAGATCAGTCTGCACCTTTTGTTCCTTCTATTTCTGGAAAGCTTTACTCTTTCCAACTCCCTATCATCTGTTCCCTAAATCTGATTGCTGCTATTTCATTATTAGGATCAGTTATGACTGTTATTGTATGATCTGATGTATAAAAGTTTTGTGTGTAGGCCAGTATTACATTAAGTTAAGTTTTAGCAGGTACAGAGTAAAATCTGGGGCCTGACAGCTCGATTTATTCGCTTCTAAAGGTTCAGAGGACTCCAGTGGAAATGATAGTAGACAATAACTAAGGAAGGGGAGGGGGAACGTGATGGACTGCCACAAAGTGTTTTCTGCCTGGAGAGGAATTACTGTCAGGACAGCAGAATAACTGCACCCATCATGCAGTTGATAAATTATTATGCATTTAAACTGTGTATGGACAGGCACATGAGGCACAAATAGTGTTTGCACTGGTAGCACATTCAGTTCAGTGTTTGAGATTAAGCCAGTAGTTCTTAAAATTACTATGGCTGCAGTGTTTTCCTTTTGCTTTGGTAATACATCAGATGGTCTGGGGTTTTGTGAGCTAGAGGACAGATCTTAGGTTTGTAGTGTCACTTAATGCTGAAACAAAGGAACTTGGGAATTTTGAAAGAAGAACTAGTTAGAAATGAAGAATAGAAAGAGTGATGAAAAGGGAAATTGTGGAAGAATATCTTGGCAATTACGCCATCCTATCTTTTCTCATTAATAGGCGTAAATATAAAGGCCAGGTCTCATAGTTTTTGGGTTTTTTTCCCAATTTCTGTTTGTTTATTTTGCAATTAGTGAATTTTAAAGTGTAATTCTAAAATCTGAAAACTGTACTTATACTCCATTTCTCTAATTACAAAATCCTCCTACTTTCTTCTCAAAGTATCCTTATAGAGCAGAAAGGAATTATACCAAGCCTGTTTCTGTTTTGCTGTTAAGGCATATTTGTTCCTCACCAGAGGATGGCATTCCAGCAAGGTCTGGACCTTGTTTTGGTTTATCCTTTGATGTTTTCAAGTGTTAGAACAGTAAGTATTTTTCTATTTGTTAGCTTAAGTGTGTTATGAGAATGGAGGTATGAAAGGATATTGGAGAACCAGCAACACAGATAGGCCTGTATTTATGAATGGTTGTGTTCAGCCAAATACAGGGTAAATACAAATTCAGAAGAATTTTTTTTTTTATTTTTAATTGGTTTGAAGCAGTTATGATTGTGTAACTAGTACAGATTCTAGGGCATCTTTGAGTTTTGACACAAAGTATTGTTACTGGATAGTCATACTTCTTCAATAGAACTACCTAATTAAAAGTAGAAAGAAAAGCTCTGGGTTTCTGTTTCCAGGTGACATATAAAAACTAGCAAGACCAAAAGATGTCTGCAAGCTCTTTCTGCCTTTGAATCTGGTAACTTTTGTGCACTGACTTTAAAAACTCCTTATTAGTTAAAAAAAAAATATTAAAATTGACCAGACCAAAGATGGAAAAAAAAAAAGTTAAAAAAAAGTACTTTTGACTGAGAGAAAGAAAGGGACAGAGGTTAGCAGTGAATCTTTGAGAGATTATCTTTTTGCAACTTGTAAATTATAAATACATTGTAGAGAGAATGAGTAGATGGCAAGACTTTGAAAATAATTTGCAGTATCTCTTACATATCACATAAACAAAGCAAAAGCTGCGTGTGTATGGTCATGAAGAGAAAGGCAAGTTGAATGACACAATTGCAAACAATAAATGAATGCAGGGATATTAGCAAAACAGAGAGATGTAATCTCTAAAATTGTGGTGTATTCTTACTCAATTTCAACAGGCATAAAAGTTCAAGTAAACAGTAAAGGGCTGGGGCTCTTAAGTTGGTGACACAAATGACTAGCAAGTTAAATTTAGTTCTCTAGTTCCATTCACAGCTGGAATGATAAATCTGAAAAAGTATGGATTCAGTTGTCTGTTCTACTGTGGGTGGAGGTTCTGCAAGGAAATGGCAATTTTATGTTTCTAGCTAAGTACACATAGGCACTATCTGAAGCTCTGGTAGGAGTTGGCATTTATAACTTTCCCTGTTCCCTCTATCTGAGCATTTATATACTTGGAGATTCAATAGTAAACTGCAGGTTAGAGTAGTGATCTCTAAAGTGATCAGGCTTGGTGGTTTGAGTTCAACAGATGATGGATCACTTGTCCATGGGAAGGTGTGGAGAAATGTCACATATTTTTTTCTAGGGATGCTGGCTGAGAGTAGCTGAGTTTTGTTTATCTGTGCCTGATGGTGAAATCAGTTGTTTAGTGGTCAAAGAAATAACACTGAGAAGCAGTTTCTAATATTGATCTTTGTCTTTCTCCCGGGACTGAAGCATTTATTAGTGTGTAACCCAGTGGTTGAACAGAAGAAGAACATGATTCATTCAGAAATAACACTTCAATATTGTATGTCTGAGAAAACAGAGTGGTTTTTATTTTTTATTGAACAAACAGATTCAGCAATAGAGTGAGTGAATAGAAACGGATAAAAGGGACAGGTGACTTGTGGTGACAAAGGAAAGAAGTGAGCCTTGGATTAGAATGATTACTAGAAGATCAAATAATGGTGGTAGCAAATAATTTTCAGAAAATTTCATTGAGGATAATAGAAGGAGAAATTTCAGCAGAAGTACCTGTAAATGCATATAGATCTGAAAGTCAGCTAACAAAACCCAAAAGATGTTACTTTCACAACCCACTGAATTAAAACAGAAAAACCAAATCATTGCATGTTTCCGAAATGTGTGGAAGAACAGTGCTGGGACCGTACTTGTCCTCTGCAGCCAGTGCTTAAAAGTCATCCATTTCTAACACAGGAAATGTTTTTCTATGTTCTCTTTTAATAAACAAACTTACTGGATTTTGAAGCCGCTTGTTGCCAGAGTGGCAACTTGTGACGCATAGGGCAACTGAGAATAGACCCAGTGTTCAGTGTTTCATTTTTGAAAGAGTTAATTTTCCATTGCAGAGAATCTTCTGTTCAGTAGGTGGAGGAAATGTATTTAGTCAAACCTGAAAGCTGAAAGCTTGCTGAGAAGACAATATTAGATTGTGAAATACTGGCTTTTTGGCAATCAAGAAAGAAGGTACTCCTGGCTGAAGTTCTAATGTGGTGACAAAGCAAAGACAACAACTACAATTGGAAAATATATATATGCCACTAAATGCATTCATTACAAACATAGAATATAGATATGAAAAATTTAAAATACTGCAAAAAACAAAAATCCATGACTGACTGGAACCAGAAAGACACCTATCATGGAGTAAACTTTATTAATATACTTGTTTACAGACTGTTCATAAAGATGGAGGAGTATTTTTCAGTAAATGCTCTTGTTTTGTCTTTGAAGGCAGGGTAATTTGTTCTTCCATAGAGTAAGGATACCAACAACTAACTAGGATGTTACACAAAAGTGCTAATTTCCCAGAGGCATGAATAGGGAAGGAGAAAGTCCAACTTGTGTTGTTCCAGCATTCAGAAGGAGATGGTATTTCTGTTGATATCAATGTCAAGTAGATACAAAACTACTCTAAAAAAGTAGTAGGCAAGTTGAATTCATTTGAAAGAAAAATTCCATGCTGTAAAGCTGAATTAATGATAGTCAATTACCTTTTTATGGAAAATATGTGTTGTCAAACAAGTTTGTGTGTTTTGCTTACTGAATTGATTAAATAAGTTGTGTAGATGCATTATAGATTTATGCGCATAAATTTAGATGACTTAAACCTCCCTTTGAGTTATTTTTCCCCAAAACAGGTATTTAAATAAGCCATATTCTCCTCACCTCACAGTTGCTCTACCGTCTTAGTAGATGATTTTGTTACTGGGGAGCTGAAAGAGAGGAACAGGAGTAAGTAAACTGTAAAGCTTTGGAATTGGACCGTGTCCTTGCTGGGATTGCTTTACCAATGTTGTTTCTGTTCTTGTATTCAGGCAGCTATGTCAAACAAATCTATACTTGTGCAAATGGTGTAGGGAATTGTGCTCTACAGAGAAAAGCAGTTTTGTGGTTACCTGTGAATACATGCAATTATACATATCACAGTGGGCAATTAAGTGGGCTCTTTTTCTTGAAGATAAGACTGTAGAGGTGCATTCATGGGGAGAAAATAAAGGACTGCACAAGGGCTCTTGGATTAGCAGGGGAAGAAATGGCAAGAGCTAAGGACTGGAAAATAAGGCCTGGCAAATTCAGAAGTGTAAAGTAATTGAAAAATTGGATTATAGACACTATTTTGTTGTAATTCCTTAAGTAAATACTGGTTGTTCAAATCTTAAATATAATAACCAATACTATTCTGTTCATTTTGAATTAAAGTATAGCCAGTTATGGTTAAAAAAGTCTAACCAAATAGCTAGGAAAAGAAGACTGAAGCATAATCTTTGTTCAGGCCTTGGATGGGAGCCAGTATCCCTGTAACTATTGTTATTAGTTATCCCTGTAACTGTTGTTACTATTGTCTTGCATAAAAGATCAGTGAAGGTGTTACTGTATGTAACACAAAGTAATGAGAAGTGTAGAGTAAGATTTCCTTCTTCATAGGAAACAGCTTTAAAAATAGGCTGTTTTCACAGGAGTAATTTTTCTCTTTGTTGCCCAACTCATGGACAAAATCTTCAAATATTGTTTAGGCATTTTATCAACTATTTTCAGTTATTGTTTAAAACATAAAATAGTCCAGTTGTCTTATGTGTTTACCTTTCAGGTCCAACCTTCAGTTATTCACAGGCATTAAATCTGATTACTGGCTTTGTTATCTTAAAGGTAGACCTTCTTCAGCTGAAAACCAGCAGGGTCTTATACTTTTTTTTTCATGTAATCTCAGGGAAAAATGTGGAAGCCTAACCTCATTAAAAGAAGGAACTTCCTATTATTTTGAGAACATACTGTTTCTCTGTCAGGTTGTCTGCAATTTCAAAGATTCCCCCCTTGCCCAGTTTCAGCAGACTTGATTCACAAAGTAGAATTGTAGAAACTTTTGAGTGAAAAAAAATTCGGGACACAAGAAAAAATCAGTGACTAAATCAAAAATTTTCCACTTTTATTCTAGCTTATTTAAACTGCTCTGAAATCTTCACTGTATGCTGTAAAACTGTGGCAAGATTTATTAGAAACTTCTGAATATATTAATATTTTTAAAGATATCTTTAATTTATCTTCATGTGCACTTTTTTACACTTCATTCCTGTTTAATGCAAGTGCAGACGCGCTGTATGCCTCTTTTTTAATAATATTAACTGTGGAAGGTTATATGTCCATAATATCATCTTTACCCACAGATTCTCTTCATAGAATCACAGAAGGGTTTCGTTTGGAAGGGGATCTTAAAGACCATCTACTTCCACCCCCCCTGCCATGCTTCCACTAGACCAGGTTGCTCAAAGCCTCATCCAACCTGGCCTTGAGCACTTCCAGGGATGGAGGTTCACAGCTTCTCTGGGCAGCCTCTTCCAGTGCCTCACCACCCTCACAGTAAAGAATTAATTCCCAGTATCTAATCTAGACTTGCCTTCTTTCAGTTTGAAGCCATTCCCTCTTGTCCTGTCATGATATGCTCTTGTATAAAAGCCTTCTTATAGGTCCCGTTGGTACTGGAAGGTGCTCTAAGGTTTCCTCAGAGCCTTCTCTTCTCCTGGCTGAACAACCCCAACTCCCAGCTGTCTTCATTGGAGAGTTGCTCCAGCCCTCTGATGTCTCCATGGCCTTCTGGACTCATTCCAATAGGTCAACCTCTGGCATGAGTTGGGGCCCCGGAGTTGGACACAGCAGTCCAGGTGGGGGCTCATGAGAGAAGAGTAGAGTGAGCATCACCTGCCTCTTCCTGCTGGCCAGATTGCTCTGATGCTGATGAGGTCAAGGATACAGTTGACTTTCTGGGCTTCAAGTGCACGTTTCTGGGTCATACTGACCTTCTCATCAACCAATTTTCACATCTTTTGTTTTGTTTGTTCTTGTTCATTGATAGGTCTCACTTACTAGCTGTTAGAGCTCTTAGCAGGAGTAATAATTTTCCTCATTATTATTAAGGTGTTTTACAACAGCAGTGCTCACATTCACCTTTTGTGATGATACATACATGGCAAATAGTTCCTTTCTCATTTCCTTTTGCATTAAGCGTGTTTTCAGCCCATTGTAAGTGCAACCCAGTACACAAAATATCACTGATATTTGTAATAACTTACTAATGTGGGAAGCTGTCCTTTTCTCCTACTTACCCTTTCTTCTCTATTTCTGACAGGGATTTATGAGAAATATCTTGAAATAAAATTTGGAAGAAAACTCTGGTGCAGAGTAGCAATAAGTTACTGTGCTTTTCCCCCTTCTACTAATTGAATTGAAATTGAGTTTAATTTGAAGTAAAATCTCACAACAGATTGTGAGAGTTCCCGGTACAGTTAAAAGTAAAACTGTGCTAATACAGCTATGTTAATAGCAGTCTGACATAGCCAGAGTGACAGATTTTACAGCAATGTTGTTTCAGCAGTGACATTGATGTGTTTATTAGATATGATATCAGGTTAAACTGTTACAATATATGGTAGAAAGTTAGAGATCGTATCAGGGTAGCAGAAACCAAAAGTATATTTCCAAAAACCCATATTGGAAAGGAAACAAGAGTGTGCTGTGTGCCAACAGCTTTGTGCTCTCAGCCTGCCTGCTTGCCTGGCTGCAGTGTCAGGAATCAGAGTGGGGATATTGAAATGCTTATATGCAAAGGATACAATTCATTTAAAAGAAACCGTAAAAAGAATCAGTTTAGTAATTTCAGGTTGTGTACCTATCACACAACTTTCACTGTAAATCTTCCATTATTTCATTTCAAGTAAATTTCATTGTGTGAGAATTTCTTTGTAAAATAGGAAAACAAGATGATACCGAAATCTGTAAAGTAAATACATGAGAAGATATTTCTCCCATTCTGTTTCAATTTATAATAATCACTTAGGTGTAATTTTAGCAAAGAATATAAAGATGCCTAATGATATATTTCCTTCAATTTATTACTCTACAAAAAAAAATTAAATCGTGATAAAGAAGCAGCAGTTGAAAACATACTGTGGTGGTCAAACACACTCAAAGCATCCAGATGAACTGAAGTTATCTGACTAAAGGAAAATTCAGTAGCGTATTTTAAAATGTATCACTGGGAGCAAATGCTTAACCTTTCAGGTCTTTTCTTGTAATGCTTGTACTCTATGTGTACTTTGTACTTTATCTGTGCAAAAAGAGGTAATAGAATAGTGCACACTTTTGGTTTGTTTAGTTTTTATTCTGTGTATATTTTGTTAAATCAAAAGCCTTTTCTGGAGCTGCTATTTATCTTGCTCTCCCCTCCCAGCAATTTTGGCATAACCACATGTCACACTCAATGGTTCAAAGATAAGTTCTTACTTTTTTGGCTGTGACAACCTAAAAAATAAGGTTATCATTTTTTCCACAGCAAATGCGTGTTGCCTTCTGCCTTTCTGTGGTCCTGATGGCTGTAGCTGCCTTAAAGTGCTTCCTTCTGTCCTTTTTCACTGGACCTGTGCTCCTCACCTTCTTCACATCCTTCTTATTTAACATTTATTGGCTCTGAGTGATTTTGATTTTCCTGTTAGTCAGTTAATATGTGAGTTTTTTCCTTTTTTTTTTAACCTTCTCCCACAAAAACAGAACCCAAACCCAAACCCTAGGTTTAATTTTGCTTCTTGAATTGCGCAAGTGTTCTCTGAAGTAGAGAACGGAAACGGTAATTATAGTCAGATTCTTCATTCCTCTTGGTGTAAGACAAATACATTCAGTGATATTATGGCAGAATGTGTAAAGTAGGAGTGGAATCTGGCTCTTATAAGGCTGGAAAATTTTAAGACAGAAGCTGATTGTTCTTAGCTATATGTTGGAGGTATTTTGTCTGAATAATGGGTAACAGGAAAGTAATTTAGCATATTCTAGATTTTTTGATGCTGCATTGAAACTTTGCTAAAGAATGCTGTATTCTCTCCTTTCAAAAGAGTTTAATGGCAATTGGCAACTAAAATCTTTTTCACAGCAAACAAACATAAGTCTAGAATATTCAGCTATCAAAGAAGTTTGATGATTAGCACATGATTCAATTTAAAAATAAGTACTATGTGCACTGCAATATAGTATATTTAATGGTTAACACAGCAGAATTTTTTTTCTTCTGTCTGGGTAAATTTTGTAGCCTTTCAGTGTATTATTTAATTTAAAATGAAAAAAATCCAACAAAGGTGGGAAGATAGGATGTTTAAATTTATGTGTGGTGGGACATAGTGCCTGTCAGTCCAGTTCATGATCCTTCACGTATAAGTAAAATAGATGCTGATGTTAAACCTGACTTTTGGTATGTACGGATAAATAATAATTATGTATGACGTACATGTGCGTATTTATGTACCAATGAAGAAGGAGAGGTGAATTGATCTCATGTGTATCCAACTGCATACATTTTTAATCTAATATATTTAGAAAGTACAAAAGTGACTGCTGTTCCCTGGCACTAATAAAGTAAAAAGAAATTCCAATCACATGTGGATTACATGCCTTGTAATCCATAAAAATTCTTGCAAACCAGAAACTAGATATTTGTGATGTATTTACATTTCTGTTTCACAGGTTTGTGATGTACTAGCACGTGAAGGTATGCTTCTTGAATATTCTAATAGATACTGGCACTGCAGTCTGCATATTTTGATATTTTTAGTGTGGGATAACCTCATTTTACAATGTAAAATTGAATAGAAATGCATTTGCAGTTAAAAAACAAAATAGTCAGATACCAGCTAATACTTTAGAGACAGAGAATGTATGGAAATTGGCAGCGCTTGCCTGTGTTTCTGAGATGTGTTTGCTGGAATTAATATTTTTGGAGTCCTGTACAATTCTGCTTGCCTTAGGCTGAGTGGTGTGAAATGTAATTGAACTAATGATTCACTGTGGTGAGATCATTTTTAAGAATGTAGTGGGCTTCTTATTGTACAATACTATGGCATAAATTTGTCCTTTCTTCTTCAGCGATGCTGCCTCTTTGCATTTGTTTTAGTCTCTCTGTCAAGCACCCACACTTTCATATTGCTCTTGAAATCCTCTTGTGTCTGTAAGATATGTAGTGTGTCTTCACAATTTACTTTTTTTGTCTTGTGTTAAATCTGTCATGTGGTACAGATCATGTATGGTTCTGTTTTATGATGGCTTCTTGGTGTATGTAGGATGGCACATATTCTTACTTATATTCCTTCCTGCTGTATGCAGACTTTTCTTCTGCAGCCCTCAAAGTGTACTCTAAGGTAGTATAAGTGCCCTTTTAAAAAATTTAATGAAGATGAAGAATAGTAAAAATTAACCTGCTTATATTCATAAAGACAATCAATGAGTGTGATCGACATAGCCTTTAAAACTTGGCTTAATCTCTTTGGGTAATTCCTAGGCTGCTCTTTCTCTGCTGTGAAGTGCTGCTTCATTGCATCTGATTTTCTAATGAATGAGCTTTTAACACTAAATGTGTAATTCTTGAGGTTTTATTTAATTTTAAAAAGTAAGGTTATGTTGTCAAGAAACCTTTCAAGTCTGAAAGCTTTCTAAATGCTTTTTTCAGATAAGGACATGATGTAGACTTATTAATCTGTTCATTATCATTTCTCTTTTCCTTCTTTTTAAATGAATGAGTAGTATATTTGATTTAAGAATGCTTTATTGGAAGATTAGTAGTCACTGAAATCATGTTATGATATTAACCCTACACATCCCACCTTCTCCTCCTTCTAGTGTTCAAAATACAGAAGGTAGCTTGAAAAGGAAATGAAGAAGGGGTACAAAAAAATAAAAACAGTTTCTGCTTAAATATTTTGGGTGCATTTCTTTTCAGAAGTTATTCCCAAATGAATTTTTAAAGTGGTAAATGTGGAGGATATGGGATTAAAAAAAAAAAAAAAAGCTTCTTGCATTTACTTCCTCTCTACACACTCTCAAATAAAGATATAGGATTTCAGTTCTTGTAGGAAATCTGAGATAACTTGGATTTTAAAAGTGCTTTAAATGGATACAGTTGAATCCAGGTATTTTTGGTTAATTTCCACCAAAAAAGCTGGTGAAAATATGTTTGATATATATTACACAGTAATTTCACATAGTCAGTTATTGTCAATCAGCTAAAAACATTTCTAGGTAGAATTTGGATGATTATAAGTGGCTAGTCTTTGTGGAATATGAACCTGTAGTATTATATTTTGAGTCTTCTGTTCTGGTAAGCTAAGGCATGAGCCCAAGTAAACTGAGGCACTTTAAAAGTTTTTTTTTTTTTAAGCACAAAACCAGTTTTGGCAGTACACATATGATTGATAATTTAGCAATGTAGTGAAAAAGAGCTTTTTGTTCTCTTAAAACTGTGCCTTTTTTTATAAGCAATTTCAGAAAAGTGCTTTAGAAACCCTAATTTTTTATGTAATACTTTAGTATCTAGCTCTCATATTCAAGGGTATGATCTGCTTTTTTTATATAAGATAATAGTTATTGAGAATTAGCATTTTAAATATTGTGGTAGCTGGTGACACACTGATCAGTTTATGTAACAAGAGGAGTGAAATCACGCTCATTGATTTTGCAGCTTTTTGTTTTGTTTCCCCCTCCCCTCTACTGTTTCATTGAAATTAAGAAATTTTTAACCATGGCATGGTTCAAACAACTTGACAAACTTATTTTTGGATGATTATCTTAATTCTTGCTTACAGTGCTGTGGATAATGATAAGGCTTCTTCAATAAGGATTCTTCAATGCAGGTTTAGGATGAAATTGAAAAAGACAATGTAGAACAAAGGTATGCCATGGCTGCCCAGGAAATGCCAGAATACGGTAGCTAGCAGCATTGTGACAAGGCAATTGCATGGCTAGAAAATAATAAAGTTATCAAGGGCAAAAAAAATTATTTTCTACTTTAGCTGTGGCATTTAACAATCGTATCTATGTAGATAGATGGTATGAATGAAAAATTTCTGTATGAAAGGTCCTTGTATCACACTAGAGGTCAGTGTGAAAAATCTAAGCCTTTGCACAGGATTGAGTCGGTTGTCTTTTAGTATCAGCTCATCCATGCTTTTTTCCTTCATTTAGCCTTTTACCTCGCCCTGTCCTTTGTAATTATTCAAAGCTGTGTATTTTCTATGTAGAAATTGTGGATCTGAGATTGTATATGCAAAACTTTTTACTTTTCTTAAGAGTACGGCCAATTTTTGGACCAGTATGATTTTTTTTTCCCCATATCAAAAGTTTCTGAACCATTCACTGAAGGACATCATGTAAATGGCTTTTTCTGTGTATGTTAGTCACATACTGGAGAAAATTGAAATAGGTTGGATATCTAAGTATGAGGTCAAAATGCATCCAGGTTGTAACTGCATAATATTTAGAATACCTCTGATCGATACTGTTTAAAAATTAAATTTAAAAACATGATATCATATAAAATGGTGAATTTGTGCTATAGAAAAGTATTCCCAAGTGCAATTTTTGCTTAAAAATTCTTTTATATTTACAGAGAAACTGAGCCATACAAATATTTTTAAAAGTTTGCACTTCTTTAAGGCTATTTATTTTCTAAAAAAAGAGGACTTGAATATTTTTGACAAATATACACATGGTGTTACGCTAACAAACAGCCATGCAACATATATCTTACATAATGAAGAAATTGAATATACAAGACCTACTCTATTTAACATATATATTGAAAATATACAGTCTTGCCAATAGTTAAAAAAGTTTTTCTTATTTGGCAGTATTTTTTTTACAATTTGTTCAAATATTCCATTTGATGTGTTTTGGTGAATACTGAAATCTAGTCAGTGACAACCTGAGGTACTAAACATTTCTGCCTTACTTCACTGTCTTCAAAGGTAATCTTTTTGTTCCTTTTAGGCTCTATCCATGAGTTGTGTATTACAGCGTTATTTGGCATGGGATCTGCTTCCACTATTGAAACAACTCGCTTTTTCATCTTACTTTTCAGAACTTTCTGAAACTTTTGCCTCGTGAATGCATAAAGTAGAGGGTGAAATATAGTTGTTCCATATGCCATTACTAGAAAACATAATCTCAACTTTACCAAAAGGTCACTTGGGCCCAAACATAGGATAGTGGTGTTTAAAACAGAGATGGGTGTCCAGCAGAGAAGGAATGTTGAGATAATCAGAAGGGACATTCTGAAGACTCTCTTTTGCCGTTCTCGTCGCTCCCGGTGCCGTTTTACAGCTCGACGTAGAGCAATTATGACAGACACAGAAGTCCTTACACCAAAGACAACATTTTTTCCTCCACTGCTGTGGGACACATCTGTTGTCTCATGCTGAGTGGTCAAAGAAATAGTTTTTTTCTTTCTGTTTTTCTTCTTTTGACCCGTTGTAAATCTTGTACCAATCCGAATATTGAGGGCCTGGAGTATTTTGGTGTATGTAATTAGCATTACTATAACAGTGAAAAAAAATATTGGGATCTGAACGAGAATGTGGTAGTACATTCCTAGTTCAGTGTGGTACTCGTTTGTACTCACGCACAGAAGTGTCTTATTTTCCCAAGTACTTGCACTTTGAAGACTGAAAAAGTTGACTTCAATGAAAGGAATCAGGAAGGAAAAAAGTGAAATGATCCATATTGAAGTCATTAATATCACAGCCCTTCCCATGGTCAGGATTCGATTAGCAGGTTTTACAGAGATGTCGTATCGGTCCAGGGTGATAGCGAAGACGTTGATTGCAGTTGAAACGCTTGCAAAAGAGACACAAGCCTCATGGAAGCAGCAGATGAGAGCAGTGTTACTCTCCAGTGAAAGCAGAAGGATAACTATAGTTAGAGGAATACATCCCACACAAATTATTACATCAAGTACATGAAGGTTCATTGTAATTATGTTACTGACAGAATTGATTAAGTTGGATTTCATACAGTAAAGTACCAGCACGGTGAGGTTGCTGCCAAGTCCCAAAACAATTTCTAGCATCAAAAATCCAGTGAGAGAAACTTGAAAGCTTAGTGGATATGACAGTGGTTGGTACATGTTGGTATCGATGTCATCAATGGCATCTCGAACGGTAATGTTAGATTCGGACTGCATGTTGACTTCCAGAATGGGGGACAAACACATTCTTTTGTTGCAGCTGGTTTTTCTCCTGAAAGGTGAAATAAAATATGGAACTATTTGATTTCATTTTTTTAACAGTTATTGTAGATAAATGCTGGGGAAAGAGGAGGGAGGAAAAGTAGTATTCTTACCAAACTCTTCATTTACAGTATGTTTAGAGCTTTAATTGGCATGGACTCAAAAGCCTGAAGATCTAGAATAAGGTCCTTGCTTTTTAAAAGAAAGCAGGATTTGTTTGAAAAAAGAAGAAATAGTGAAAAGCTTCCACTTAGGGAGGCAAGCCTTTGTTTATAGTGATGTGGTTTTTCACAAAAGGCTCATTTGTTGAATAAACCATACTTTGTGCATAGTCTTTGTATTGCTTTGAGGGTCATTTTAGAAGAATGTTGTTAAGTATTAACAAATTAGTGATCAAGATCATTTTAAAAAGCTCTTGTGGAAAAAGAAGTGATAGGAGCATGGAGCACCGTTGCTTATGTATCGTAAAAAGGAGGTTTAAATTATTTATGCCAGTTTATCCACCTCTTTCTTATTAGGTTTACAGTAGTGTACCAGATTTTTACAGAGTTTAAACCTTTTGTTAATTTTAATCTTCTGTGCATCTGTGTGTATGATGCTTGCCACTACAGCAATTTTATATAAGTATATATAATTTCAAATGCAAAACTTATGTGGGTTTGGGAAATTGAGTTTGTTATAAAATGCTATGTTTCCTTTTTCTGATTTGAATATTCAATTTCTTCAAGAAACCTGTGCCTACATGGAATAGAAGAGTATTTAATTTTATTCCAGAATATATTTAATGGAATAAATTTAGCAAATAATACTTAAAAAAATTTTGTCTCTTTCAGGCTTTGTTTTTGGATTTTTTTTTTAATAAACTGCTGTTAAACCCAACATATTTACATACATAGAATGTTTCTCTTAGGAAAAAGTAAGGATCAAAAAAGTACTTATTTTATCTAGCAGATTTTTTGTTTTGTGTCTCGTCTGCTTTAGTTTTACACATGCGGGTGAGTTTTAAATATAGCATCTGCATGTAATACATGATGTTTGTATTATTTATATTGACAGCCAGCTCTTGAGTTTGTAATTGATTGAATAAATAAAAGAGAGGTTATTCAATTTCTTGTTATGATAATGGAGGGGTTTTTTTCCTAGGTAGCTTTAAATTTAAGAGGGGACTTATTTGGCATGAAAATAAATTTGAATGTCGACCTTTGTTCTATTCTGAATGCATTAAAATGGATAGCACTAAGGTGAACAAAATTGAGCTCTTTTAAAATGAAAGTATGAATTAAGCACACTTGGGATACAGTATGCAAATAGATTTCATCTGCAGTTCTGAAAAGCCTCAGTTGAACAATACTATTAATTGCAAATTGTATGATGAAAATTCTTGGTATTCTTCAACAGTTATTTCACATGTGCCTCTTAAATAAAAAATATGTAAATTAGAACATATTACTCTCAGGTGTGAAATGAAACAAGAAATATTTCAAAAGCTTTGTTTCATTTCTAATTTAGGCAACCTCTATCTGTCTTACATTAACCCTCAGGAATATGATCTCCTCTTGCATTCTGTTCTGGCTGTGAATGGATTTCAAGAAACCATTCCAAATGCAATGCTGGATAAATTAAGTTCTTTTGTATTAGCAAAAGCCAGGAGGAAATCAAAACCAGATCTGCTAAAACAAATGACAATCTCACCCTAACATTATAGCAACTGAGATTTTGTGATAACAGAAAACCTCAGCTGTGCTGGGTTGTCATGAATAGATTAAACATCACCTCCTTGTTGCATTGCCTTGGTTTCGGGTGCAGGGAAGCAGAACCGTGAGGATGGGAGCTCGTTCACCCAGCGCCGCAGAGCCGGGGCACCTACCTGTTCCCTGTGCCTCAGGGGCCTGGCACAGCGTGGCAGCAGCTTGGCAGAAACTGATACATGGTGTCACTGAGAGATTTTTGACACTCACTGTAACCTGGAAATCAAGTGGTAGCTGAGCTCTTATTTCATTTCTTGCAGGATTTTTGTTTTCCTTTTTTTTGTTCCTGCAGTTCAGCAGCAAAAAGTTCTGATTAAACATGGGGACTTCTTAATTGTCTCAGATACTTCTACAGACCAGGGCATATTCTGTGTGTCTGTTCTGGGTTTCAAGCCAGTAATAACAAATAGACCTTCTTTTAAGTGATGTTAATTTCCTTCCCCTGTTGCGTTTTGTAGAAGCCTGTTTTTATTTTCCAGGTTTAAGGAAAAATAATTTCTGATCTCTGTTTTCAGAGTGTGTGTAGACATCCTTAGTTTATGGTTGCGTATTTCCTTCTGTAATATTCCTGCTCATTACTTTTGAGTGATGGCTTAGTGAAAGAAGTTGCTATACATCATAAAATCCAGTTCATGTGCTTTGAGAGTAACCATGGGTTACCTAATTTGGTTTATTTTGATTTAAGGAGAATACATAACATCATAAAATTGAGAGAAAAATATCCATTAGTCATTATGACAAGTAAGTTATTTAATGAGTAGTATAGAAAAAGCTTGGTTAAACCTTTATTCAGCTTGCTGGTGAAGTACGCATATTCTCCTTTTGGGATTTCATGTTTCATTGTCTCTTCATGCATCAGTAGTTTCCACAATTCTGGTTTTAAATTATAAATCCCTCTTTAAGAAATGCTCACCATTTTAAGAATCAATCATTGCACTCTTCTTTTAATGAAAATCTGAGTAGATGTGTTAGTCTTCCATGTATATTGTTGAAGTGTCATGCACATAAATGCATGTGTGTTCCATGTTTTGTTTTTAATTCCTTTATGTCTTAAGAATACATTTTAGGGATGCATCCTGCTGCTTGTAGGTCATACAGCTACAAAGATACCCGGTCAACTGCATTCTTCATATTGTCAGTTGTAAAACTGAATTAGTTGCTGCATGCCCTTGTGAAGGGGAGGAAAAAAAAGGTTAAAAGTAGGGCTTATAATTTCAAAAATAAAGTAATGCAAGAATGTATTTTCTAATATCACTTAATTCATGAATAAAGGCTCCCTAAAATTGGACCTTATAGGTTACATAGAAAACCAGTTAGCCTGCTCCTTGTTTGCCAGTAAAATCAGATTCTTCTGTCAGCTTACGTGAATTTTCGGACAAGTTTCCTGTTCTCCAGATAGTGCAGGTTACAAAAAATTCTGGCTAGAAGCAATAACTGTTGGATGCAGAGTGTCTGTGACTAAAGCTAGAAAATGTAGTTTTATAGCTTTGGTGAGCAGGTAGTTTATACATACAACTCTCTTGTCTTTTAATGAGAAACTGAATTAATGAGCCTTTTAGAAAAAATGCTTGTGTTTAATTTGCACACTGTTATACTTTCCTTTCTTGAAATAAATGCTTAGCAAACCTATGCTTTTAATAAGTGGCTTGAATGTACAGGAAAACAAAAGAAATAAGTTTTTTAAAAACAACAAAAAAGGAGGATTTTCTGAGCAATCAGAAATTAGTAATATTAGCCAACCTTCATAAAGCAATAAGTACATACTAATTACAGACTATCTGATCCTTCAAAGAGTAACTGAATAAATCTGAAACATATCTAACTGCCAATATTTGGAAATACTGCTGAGGGAGGAAAAGCATATTCCCGGTTGCTTTATGTGGTTGTTTTCCCCAATACTGTATGAGCTTAAACTGTGCTGTCTTCATGTTGTACAAACAAAACAGGTTCTTAATATTCTATAAGATGTTCATACACAATAACATTTTTCTATCATTATATTTTTAATGGGGAAGGGGAAATAGCATTTAAATATTTCCTGGTCTTAAATATAACAAAACATTACTGCTTAATATAAGTTGAATCTGATCTCTTGCCTTTTTTTCTCCAATTTTTAATTTGGTTTAATGTTGCTTATTCTGCATATCATAATAAGGAACAGGTCTTACCTCCACTAAAGATTTGGTAAATTCTCGATGCAGGTGAAGCAGTTCCAGGTTGGAGGGATTCATTTTGTTCACTTGTTAGCAGAGTAGAAGGGAAAGAGGGTAATAAGCATATCTTCAAAAAATGACCTTAATGAAAATTTGTGCCTGTACTGTGCCATTGTTTCAGCATACTGCTAATGTATACAATTGCTTTAGTTCTGGTTTACAGGCTGCTGCAGTCTCCCACTCTTCCTACGGTAGAATCAATAAGCATCTGAAAATACATAATGAAAGTAATTTAACATACTGAAGGCTTCTTGTCTCCAGAGACACCACTGAGATTCAAGCTTTCTAAAAAAGAAGAGCAGTGCTTCTGAGAGGAAAGCTTGCGATGGGCAGCTTTTGCAGAATGACAGCCTACCTTGTCGCTTCTCCTCACTGCAGAGAGATGCAGTGCATTCACTAATTTTGATTGGTCAGTGATGTTGGGCTTAAATTGTGCTTCATATATGGGATTGATGCCCTCCCTCCCCCCAATTTATATAAGGATTCTTTTATAAAAGGACTAAATTCACAAATGATTTATGAATTCTGGAATATATTAAGGGTATGCCTGTTTTATTTTTACCTTTTCACTCCTTACTTTGTGTACACTGGAAACCACATGGCACTGAGAAAAAAAAGGGATTAAACGGTTATTACTTTAAAAGCTTCCAACAATCTATATTTGAATTTGCCTACTTTCCATTTCTGAGCCTTTTAGGTGTTTGAGTTTTTTGTTTGATTTTTTGTTTGTTTGTTTGTTTTGATTGGTTGATTTTTCTTGTCTTAACATTCTGAAATAATACTTCCTCTTTAAGCCATGCTGAATTTCACTGTACATGTTTACATGCAAGTGGTCATCTAGGTTTTGTAGCAATATATTATATTCAGGACAACTTGCTACCCACATGTATATTAGTAAAATTTATGCTAGGATGCATCGAGATTATTCAGACCCTGATAATTATTCAGACATGGTAATTCAGTTGATTCATGATCAGAAGAAAATTATTTTTAGGATCCATCACTATGTACAATGTATGTATAGTTGTGGAGGTTATTAATTTTGTTGAAATGTAAACTTCTAAAAAACTCGTATGTTTCATATCCACATGAATTTTGCTAGAGACTTGACAGGTTTTGTAAGGATGTCTTTCTTGCCTGATGTTCTTGACCTTCACTTTGCAAGGGATGCCTTTGTTTTCATTTTTTCTTTTGTAACTTATTTCTGAATCTGTTCTATCAGTATCAGCAATGCTCACAACTGCATAATGAGAAGTGTAGTGCAATACCTGTTTTAATTAGTACTGGTGCTAAATAAACCTTGGAAATAATTTCAGTATAAACCCCAAAATAATATTTTTCAAAATTAGTTTGCTGAAACAAATAGTTTTAAAGTATCTGAGTATAAAATGCCCTATAGATTGTTTATAATCTCAAATGAGTGTGGGGCTTTTTTTCACCATGATTTAAAATATTTTTAAGGTTTTTTTGTAAAGTGTGATAAAGTACTAAATGTTAAAGTAGAGTTCTTACATAAGTAACTGTGTTAAGATGGTAGTTTGGGTCAATTTTTGATGTGTTCCTCTGGTTTTAGGTTGTTAATGCAAATACAGAATGCAGTTGTGTACCTCAGATATATTTATTTCTTTTTTTTTTACTTTTTCTTTCAGCCAATGTGTTATTTATCTTTAGGTAACAGCATTTTTTTTTTATTTTTTATAATGGCTTCATATCCATCTAGCGTGCTTCCTGTTCCATACTCTTTTGCATTCAGAAACCATGTAAATAAAGATTGCAGAAACTTTGAACAGAGATCAGTAGATACCAGCTGGCTATGCTGAGTAGCAGCTGATTGAGCCCTTTGAGCTGTCTCTGAATCGTCTGCCTCCCAAGAGCTTGAAACCAGTGATACCAGCATAGCTCTTAAGGGTGATGTGATAAAGAGGATTCCTGAAATGAAAGCATAAATACTAATATATTAAAGAGATTTACTTGCTTCACTTTCGGTATGACTAAGGATAAGTAAGGAAGCCTGTCTAAATTTAAACAGATGAATCTCCATCTCCCTTTTTAATTCTTCAGTGTGTGCCTGAACAAAGATGGAGGTATTGGGTGAGCTGTACTGTTAGAAAAAGATGTACACACAGAGGAAGATTGTAGCAGGATTTTGGGTATACCATGAATATATGGTTCAAATGCAGGCAAAGGGGTCACAAAAGACTACCTATATGACAGGAGGTGATATTGGCAGAAGTTTTATCTGCAGGAAGTGTTTGAGAGGAGTGATAAGGAGCTGAGTTGCGAACATATATTAAGCTTAAGTTTTCTGGAGACAAAATCAGGAAAAGAAGCAGTACCATATGGAGGCAATCAGGAGTAGGTGGATGGATAGACATGCTTATAAGCCATTGCTGTGCAGATGCTAGTTAAGATGGTGTGAACAGATGACTTCATCCTCAAAGGGTAGATAGGGAAGAGTGGGCAAAAAGAGCCATGTGCAGGCACTCAGCATAAACAAAAAATGTGCTGTTCTTATACCTGTTTCTATATCAGTACAGATGGAAGAACGAATTTGACTGGTATTTTGGCTTTTAGGGTGGTGAAAAGTGGGGTGAAAAGGTAATGAGAAGGTAGAAGTATCAGGGAACAGCAAGAGTCCTAAACCAGGAGACTGATCATGAAGGGTCTTAGGATTAAGAATGGCAACACAACGGGAGAGGGAGATCCAGATGGTAACAGAGAATAAATAGACTGTGAAGGGTTGAGGCTGCTGGGTCTGATGTGGGGGGGAAAGAAATACAGAGAGGCAGGAGCTTGAATCAGAGTGAAGCACAAGGAGGTAGAGGCATGTGTGTGTAAAGAGGCACTGGGTGCACAGGGGTAGAGATAATGGCAATTGCCATAATGCACACCCCTTTAGTACTTCTAAATTAAATTCAGGAGTCATAGCTGTATGTGAGAATATATTTTTCTGTTTTGCTGAGAGGAAGTCCAGTAATTTACAAGTTGTAGTGTGTTTCTTGGTCCTCTTCTGTCTTTTGTCTACTATCTTACTTTCTACGCAGAGGAGGCAATGTCCCAACATTGACTGTTACTGCATTCCCAAATGGTGGTAGGTCACTTCTAGATCTGAAGGTCAAACCTCTGCTGTTGAGTTTGTAAGATCACCCTGAATCAGTTTCTTGAACTGCAGTGTTTAAATAAGCTTGACTTGTTTAAAAAGACTCATTAGGCTCAAAAGGTCTAGAAGGGCCAAATGAAGTACCCAGTTCTTATGTTTTTCTATCAGAGTCCTTGATTTTGGAGCTTTAGAATTCTTTTAATATGTCTTAGACTTTAACTTTACATAAACCTACTGCAGATTATTTTAACATCCAGATGTCATGGATCTTCCTGAAGATCTTTATTGGCGGAGTTGTGAGACTGTGTTTGCTCACTTCCCTTGTTGTCTGCATTATTCTTTTTTTCATCCTGAATGCTTCAGCAACACTTTCTTTCTTTGTACTACACATCTTGTTTCCTGTCTGCATCTTGCTGTTCATTTAGTGACTATTTAGAATTTTACTGCTTCTGGGTCTAAAAATGTCATCTGTTTTCATATTAGCAAGAGACTTGAGATCCTAACTCATATAAATTTTTTAGTGCCAGATAGTGTCTTTAGAGCTCAAGTTGCTTTAGAAAATTAATATTGGGTGGTTTTGGATATCCTGCCCTGGGACTGTTATTCAGCATTATTTACATGGTGCGTCTGCACAATTCCAGCTAGATAGCTCCTCTGTACCTTTCATTTACCTACTCTGAGAAGTGTCATGCCCAATTCTAACCTAGCTCTTCTGAATGTTTTGTGATTTGTATCTAGCTGTTTGTTATCTATATCTAAAATTGTTTCTTACCTTGTTGTATCAGTTTCCTCAATAGTCAGTTGCAAAGAACTTTGTTAGAATGTTGTTGAAAATCCAGTACCTTCTATAGTATCAAGGAAAAATAAGCAATGGATAGTAACTGTTTGGGTTTGGGAGTGGTACTGATGCTGGATTTGTAAATGTGTTCTGCTTTCTACCTGATACTGAAATTACAGCTTGCTGGTCTGGATCATGCTGTAGCATACTTTTATGTATATCTTGACTCCTGACCCATACACAAGATCTAGTAATAAAGATTCTTATTATTATTTAAGAGTGATATGCTGAATAGATGACAAAAATTCTGTTAGAATTTGTAGATAGTACCATTGTGACTCAGATGGTAATATGATCTTTTCTTTCTTTTGGCTCAAGTACTTTATTCTCTTTTCTTTAATCTATAGAGAACTATTCTGAGTCTATTATTGCTTTTCTGCAGCAAGGACTGACATCCAAAAAATTAATTTTCCATTTGGTGTCTTAGCCTTAAAGTTTATTTTCTCATCTCCCTTATTGCTGATTGCCATCTTGCTTTGTTTTGTTATTTTTATAATGACTTACTTAGTCTGGGGTTTGCAAGGGTTTTTTTTTTCCACTTTGCTAACATTCATATTTCCCTTGACAGAAAACAGTCCTGCACATGGGACATTGTTGATCTCTTTTCTGCCACTGTAGAATTACATCCCTAGAAAAATCTGGATTTTCCAGATTAAATGTTATTTCAGTGTGCTTCCTCTTGTATTTGCAAAGATTAAGACATCTGGAAGCAGGACAAAGACAACTATTTTTAAATAGATACAGAATAGATTGTATATAAATGATATATATAATATAATAGTATATATATTTTACATGTTTATGTATTTTAATATATAATGTGTACATATTAGTTTTCAAGATTCAGCATTAAGGATAGCATAGCAGCTTAAGTAGGGAAAAATTAACTACTTTTGCCATGGAATAAGAATGTCTTAAGAATTTTTTGAGTTTGTATAACTGTTAGGCATAGGTTATTTGTTCAGTAGTATTCCATGTTAGAACAACTGTTGACCTTTTCAGCACTGGAAGGTTCTGTACTCATGAGGAAATGTGTAAGTTAGTGAATGCCCTTTAGCTATTAATGCCAAAAATTTTAGTTTAACACAATGAGGTGATACCAAAGAAGAATTGCAAAACCATCACTGCCTATCACTCATATGTAGGAAAGGCATCCTTTTTGTATCATAACAATAAATTTGGTTAAATGGTACAGCTAAATCATGATTCTAGTGCATTATTGCACAATTATTTAAGCATTTTAGTGGAAAGAAAAAAAAAAGCAATATCAGTTATGGTCAGGAGGGAAGTATGGCTGGTAAATTTAATAATAATTTAAATAACATCAATCTCATTCCAGCTTTTCTTCATGGAGGTGGTTTGTGCTCTAGTATAAATGTTCATAATGAGTGGTGCTGTATGTTGTAGTAGTTTTTGGCAAAAGTTCAGTTAGTGAACAAGTTTCAAGATATTTTTTCATTTTCTTTAAAAATTGTAATATTGCTATGAATTTGTTTTCTCCTTCATTAAAATTATGTTTTGACTGTTCTGAGGACTTGAGAGGTTACTGCTTTTGTAAAATATTCATAGTTCTCAGTTGGTAATTGTTACTGAATTTAAGTGAGGATTTTCATTGTTATGGAAATTATTTGGAATTCTGACATCATATCTTTTGTATTGCTTTGAACATACAAATAAAAACAGCACCTGCTTGCTTTGTGTGAGCCTTGTGAAAGCGTGCCTGAAAGAACGTTCATTCCCAAAGTTGCAAAGTGGTTTGGCATGGTAGCTGAAATGTTCGGGAGTGCTGATGCTGTGTGGCTGTAGAATGAGGAAGTACTGTCTTGTGGTTTGAAGTGCCAAGGGATTGCTTACCTTTCTTTCATGGGGATATTTTGTATGTTGGAGGAAGTTTTCAGCACTGTTCCCTGCTGCTGGGTGGCTGTGTTGCCCAGCACCTCCAAGTCCCAGCTCCTGGCAGCTCTGTGTTTGTGCATTGCACAGCAGCCTCAGTGTATACGTGTCAGGAAGTGTTCTGCCTGGCTGATTATTGTTACTTTGGATTGGGAGGCAGCTGAAGTTAACATGCAGGGTTGAAACTTTAGGATCTGGTTCAGAATTCTCCATGAGATATCCTTGTTGTACAAGTCATGTATAGTCAGGTATGCGGGATGGGCAGCAGCAGGAGTAGCTCTAGCTGCCCTGTTACAATCCCCTGATACAGGAGTTTGGTTACACACCTTCCTGCTGTAATATCCTTTAAGTGGAATTGATAATTTAAAACCAGATGACAAGACAGGAAGATTTTCTCTAGAGCTGTTTATTCAGCAGAGATCTTGGATAGACTTTGTTTCTAGTAATTTTGTAAAGTAGAAAGGCGGTGGCATTGTCTCTTAAGACAATGTGTTCTCGTGGTGTGCCTTGTAGTGAGCATTGTGCTAGCTAAAATTAAGAGACAAACCTTAGGATCTTAATTGCCCTGTAAATAAAGAGTGAACACAACTTGAATAGGTATCACCTGTGATGTCCCTTTAATTTTTTTAAGGCTGACACAATAGTGTAAGAGTTACCACCAGGGTGACTTCATATGTGGTAGTCTCACTCAGGTAGCTGCTTGGCTGATTCAGTTTGGAAGCAATACAAAAAGTGTGTGAAAAGGATCCAGTAGGCTTACTACCCTTAAAATCAAAGTTCAGTGACCACACACAGTAACTCTGCATGTGACAGAAACATACTCTGCCTTTTTCAGACAACAAAATAAAACCTCAGGACAGTAGTTAGATGCCCCTCGCCTTGTTGTGAATGCCGGATACAAGCAGTGAATATCATGTCAGCCTCTGTGTTGAGTTCAAATGTAGGAAGTTCTCCACACCATTCGGACAGTGGTGATATTCTACAAGTCAAATTCTCAAAATCTGAAAAATTATATGCAGTATGTTTTCTTGTCTGATTTTTTAGATGATAAATTACTCAATTGTCCCCTCTTTGCCACCTTGGTTCTTCAGGTGTTTTTACAAGGTCGTTCAGGGAAACTGATAGAAATCTGTTTATGTAGTGCCATAAAAAGACATGTGAGAGAAGTTTAAAAGTAATAAGCTATAATGATAAATGCATAATAATATGGAAATTGAACTAATTTAGTGCAGTGTGTTGGCTTCACATTTCCTCTACTAAAAAATTATTCATTTGATTGATGTGCATGTTGATCTAAATTTAGATTTGTGTTGGTATCATATTCAGTTTATTTTCGTTCTTCCTCTGTTGTTTGGGTTCATTTATTTTCATAATTTGTATCCGTAATATAGTTTAATTTTTTTTATTGATTATTGAAAAACATCTCTTACTTTCTTAACTGGATAAATGAAAGGGGAATATAAATCCCTTCATATTTTCTTGATTTTTCAAAAAAACATATATATTGTAGCTGTAGAATCTAAAATAAATACCTAAATGGTGTTAAAATGCATGCATACGCATGCATATGAAGAACTAATTTTGTCTGTGAAGCTTTCAAATATCAAGGATTTTTGTGCCTAAACTACAGTTTCAGGTTTTTTTCCATCTTCTAAAGTATTTTTAACCTCACTGCATAATTGTTGTCTTTGAAATCACTTACTGTAATACTGAAGCAAACCACAGCTTGTATGAAAAATGCTTTTATTTGCTTTTTTTTCGGAGAAGGCTGAGAGCAGTGGTGTCAGTGGTATGTCTGAGGAAGGGAATACTGTTTCGCATTGTGTATGGTTGATGCCTGGAGCTGGCTTTGCAGTCATTAGGCTTGAAGCCTAAGTTTTATTTTACTAATAAAATCTTGGGAAATTTAAAACAGTTGTTCAAGACATTTTTATTGCACTGATGGATGATGAGCAAATACAGGTTTATGGAGAAAAAGCTTGTCAACTTCTACGGCAGCCTTCACTGATGATCTGCATAATCAATTAAAACTCATAGCATGAGTTGCAGTGATAGGAGTTATGAAGTGTAGTTGGAATAGGAAAAAGGAAAAATATTATGTGCATTATTTCTGATACTTCTCAAAGTGAGAAGCTTCTCTGTTACTAGGTAGGCTAGCAGCTCTGCAAAATGATACCTTGGGTTAGGAGCTCCTGGAGGAAATGTGGAAGACAGAGAATAGCAACAGCAAGAACCCATCAACAAGAAAATCATGTGAGTTATTACATCCTGACTGCCTGTTATTGTGCTGTCTTTCTAAAAGAAGAATTGCTGTTCTGACAGAAGTATTTTCTAGTTCTCATTCTTTCCACAATAGATACGGTGCCCAGTGAGAATTTATTCCCCCTGAGAGATAGCTGGATATGGAGAACATTATTTTATCTTACTAATCAAGCAAATTAGTTTTAATGTGAGGAAAGAATGAAAGGAAAGGAGAGCCTGCCCTTTGAAAGTGGTTACTATTTTAAACTTGCTGGTCGGTTAGGCTTGAAATGTTCTTCTTTGAAGTTGCTTTATCTTGTAATACCTTTTCTGCTGCCTTGCTGTTGAAGTCAAAAGAAAACTCAGGGCTTTCTGTTCCCCCCAGGGCAGTTGTTTTTTTTTTGGGGGGGGGGTTTCCTGCAAATACTTTATATATTCTTCAGAAACCTATTTTGTTTGCCACGATCCAAAAATTCTAGGCATCTACTTGTTTATTGGACTCTTGCTAATACCCTGTTTAATACTCCCACTCTGAAATCTTGAAGCTGGCATTATCTCAATGAGCAATACAGGTCTGGTGTAGAATACTTCAACAGGGATTTTCCAATGGTGTTTGAGTGCATCTTGGACTTTTGGTTGAGTGCCTACCTTGATAACTGTTACAGGCTGTGATGATAACATTTGTGAGAGTATAAAAGCCACTCTCAGTAATCCTGAAGCCTGTAGGCAAAGCAGCTATTACAGTGTACTTTGGGCCAATAAAGATTTATACTAGGCAAAGTTTTAGTTTGTGTTTAGTACCCTTAATCTAGAGTGAATTTATATGGAAAGTTAGAGATAGTGTGGATTAACACTTAAACTAGGGATTTTAGCTTCTTGTGCGATGTCCATGACCACAATGCCTGAGCATCCTGTATCTGCTTCATAGTTTCTGTTCACATTATTGTGTTTTGTAGGAAAACATTTTGGCTGTGTCCTAGATGCCTAGTGCAGATCTGGAAAGGCTGTCTGTGTTTCATTAGTCTGTCCAGTCTCTGTAATACAAGATCAATTTCTTTTTGAAGAGGGACTGTAGAAATTTAACAGATTTATTCTCTTCGCAGATCTGTAGGCACAGATTTTTAATGACTAACTAGACTTGACAAAGTTAAACCAAGGAATGCTTTGGAGTAATAAGGAGAGAGGAATTGAGGTTTGAGTGGAAAAAATAGTTCATGTATCTGTCTCTCAAGACATAAATTTATTTTTTTCTAAAGTAAAGTAATATATTGGTGAAGTCAGAATATAAATTATTTCTTGTGCTAACTTTACTTCTATCTAAATTGCTTTAAGCCCTCAACTGCATTGGAAGAGGGGTGAGGGAGCAAAACAAACCTTCAGAAGATGCAAATAATTAATGAGATTTTAAAAAATGTATTGATGAAACACTATAGAAACACTCTCTACTTCGTCATCCATCTTTTCAAAATTAAACACCCCCCATCTCTAAGGAAACAGGCCTTGCAGCATGCATTTTTATTAAACACAGGGCAAAAATGCAAAACTGTGTTTGGAGAATATTTCACCTGTAATTTGATACTGAGAAGTTGTTGCTTCCAACATCAACTGGGAAGTTAAATTAAGTGTAAAGGTGCTTCATAAATAAAACCTATAACAAGCAGTGCCATGTAGTTTAACAACAGTTAACCAAATCAATATTATGAGTAGAACAAACTGGACACTGTTTTTATGTGTGGTACTTTGTGTTGTGCCATACTGAAAAGAAATTGTCATTAATACATTAGGTGCCTTGTATTGCTGCATTTCCCCTTCTCTTATCCTTCGCAGTGCCACCTCACGTGTGTGTGATGTGGCAGAAGGAAGAAGAGAAGACGCCTATTGAGGATGAGCCAGGCATGGAGTCAGTGGCATGAATATTTGATGAGAACTAAAGGAGTCACATGCAAGGACAGGGAAATTGGGAGAGTTGCTGCAAGGGTGACTGAGCTACTCTTCAGATTTATTTATATAGGCTTTCTTTGTTTTCTTAATGATCTTTTGCTATAAATATACAGAGAACGTTGAGTGTTGAATTTCATGGTCGCTTTTGTACGAAACTAAGAGCTTGACTTGTAACCTTGCTTTAAGTTTTGAGTGTTTTGAAAAAATTCTTCAGCAATATCAATATTTCTTCACTTTGGTACCACAGTATAATTCTGTTGGGTACAATTGCCACGTATGGCCGTTGGCTGAATGGCATCCTGTGATCAGCTGGGCACAAAATTGCCTTGAATGGATTTGATCCACAACACAAGGAATTGAGAATGGAAATGGGTTTGATCCCAAAAATTCCATGAACCAACAGTTGCAGATGAAACTGTGGATTGTAGAGAATTCACATGAAATTGCTAATCTATAATTTTAAATCTTGTTTAAACCTGTGATTACGATGGAAAGTTTATTTTTCTCTTTCTGTGCTTGCCTGAAAGCATCTGTATTTTCAAAGTACGTTTGAAGATTGGTGAGAGCTGCTAGACGTGGAGACTGAAGAAATGAATTCACCAAATCACCAATTTTAATTTTTAGATTCTTTTTAGAAATGCATCCACCTGATATAATTTAATATTCTGGTTTTGTGTGGAGTCTTGGCTGTTGCATCTGTTGAATGAATGGATAAATAAATGGAAGGAAATGCAGTTTTAATTCTGGAAAAACCTATTTTTATGTTTTTGCTTGTAAAATTGGCAGCAATATTCTACTCTAGGATAGCATTATTGGTTACTGACATGGTGGTATAATAGCAGTTAGAAATAAATGTGAGTGTTGCTGAGTTTTATAGCTTGAACATTGCGGGTTTTTTAAAGTAATTTTAGCACCTGTAAAATAATGCAAGATGTTGGTTTCTCTTTTGACAAATATTATACATTCACAGATTAATATATAGCTTCCAGTTTCCATTGATTACTGTTATCTAATGAGGGCTTGTTAGATATCAAAGCAGTGAACAGTGTGAGCAGGTCACAGATTAGGTCAGCCTATTTTTTGACAGAGGCTCAAGAAAGCAGCCAGGCAGCTATTGTTTTACCCTCTGAACAGAAAAAATTATTCCTTTGACTGTGTTTTAGCTTTTGAATTCCTACTGAGTTAGTAATTTATTAATTTGTTTTGATATTTGAATGAACTTTAAATGAGGAAATTCTGTTATGCTTCTTCTGGGAGAAGAAAATCGTATCCAAATAGTTTTAGTTACTGCACCCAAATATTTGCTTTTCAGTTTAGCTGATACATACAGGGCTACTCAAAATGCCTGCTGTGTCCACCACCCAAGGCATTTTCAGCCCTGTTCCAGGTCCTCTACCAAACCTGGGATTTTGGGGAGCTGATTCAGCTGGCACAAGACACCAGCTCTTGCTGCTTTTGAGGAAATGTGGTTGCTCGACTTGATTAAAATTGCTGTCACCACTGCCACTGACAAGCAGTGCTCCATGTGAGGCTGACCTGTTCAGCTGAACACTGTGTACAGAGTAGTTATTCTATAACTCCTGAGATAGATGTACCAGTTATATTTTGTATGAATGTATGTATGTATATAAAAAGTATAAAATGGTTATAAAAATGACTTGATACATTGAAGTTCTATGAATTACACTCTCTCTGGCAACAGACACAATGTAATTGTTGAATTCTTCAAGTGGAGATTCTCCAATGCATAGTGCATTCTTCCAAGTGGAATCCTGCTTCCAAAAAGGTACCAAGAAAGAATGGTGAATTTGAGGAAATGTACCTTTAACCCAGAGGCTTTCCAAAATAACCATTTTTTCCAAGCATGGGCATGCTGCAGTGGCAATGGAAAAATCTTTTCAGTCTGTAGTTTGAATGGACATATTTAGTTTGAATGGATGTTTTGTCCCTGGCTTTATTAATTTTGACAATGGAGATAATTTTTTCTCCTCTCTTCCATTTAACAAAAGTTTTTCTTTCAAAATTTATTCTGCTTAAAAGCATCAGAAATAGTAGTATTATCTGTGTGGACATTGAGAAGGAGAAAACATGGACACAGATCTACTTAAAATCTCAATCTCTGATAAAATTTAGATTTTTGTACAAAAGAAGTAATAGCATTTCTGTCTTCTTTTACATTTTTAATAGAATCATAGGATCATTTAGATTGGGAAAGACCTTCAAGATCACTAAGTTCAACCTTTGACCAAACGCTACCATGTCAACTAAACCATAGCACCAAGTGCCATGTCCAGTTGTTTCTTGAGCACTTCCAGGGTTTGTGATTTTAGCACCTCCTTGGGCAGCCTATTCCAATGCCTGATCACCTTTTCAGTGAAGAAATTCTTCATGATTTGGGATTTTCCTTTGTGTCACCAAAAAAGTTCCTAAATTCTAAAGAAATTACAGATTTATAGTTGAAGGTGTGAGAAAGTTCTTTCCTTCACTTCTGGTTTGGTAGATTTCCTAATTCTCCATTTCTGCTCATGGATAGAAATAACTCAAAGGGGAAAAAAAAAACCAAACTGGGGCAAAACCAATTAATCAGCTGGGAATGGATGAAACATTGGACAAAGTCCTAGAGTGGTATTACGTAGGAGACAAAGAATGATATTTCTATTACAACACTGTTCATGGGACTTGGGTGGTAGCTGGGTTTAAGTACAAATTTATTTCTCAGGCAAGTTATTTTGTATTCAACTTCTTCCCTTTATAAAAATGCTTAAAATGGTAGCCAAAAATGCTGTGAGATCTTAAGATGAGAACTGTAGACAAGTGCTACCTTCTAAAAGTTATTTAAAAAATATGGTATCTATGGTTTGTGAGCAGTTTTACAAACTGCAACCTTGCATGGTGATTGAAAAGCAGTAGGGAAACTGATTTAGCCTCCAAGCTTCGTGCATCAAATACTTTTTTAAATATCATGAGGAAGTGCTGTACCAATTGCATCTGAATATGGTATTTTCCTTTCCTTAAGTGTTTAAAGCTGAGCATCATTGGCTGTGTAAATATTGATAGCTTTAAAGATTGGAGGAAAAATTACTGTGAAAACATAATCTGCAATTTCAAGACAAGATTTTAAACAGAATATTCTAAAACTAATTTTAAGTAATTCTCCCTTAATAAAATATACGAGTCTCCATGGTGCCCCATCACCTTTGTGCAGAAAATGGCAGCAAGGAAAAAACTGCCACTGCTCAAAGGATGTTTTACAATTACAATGGATTGAAAAAATTAACGGTGCATGAAATACTTAAAATTTCTTTCATTATTTATTAAATATTAACTTGTTTGAAACATAGGCTGGTCCTTCATCAGTGCCTATAGAGTGATACTTTACTCATGCTTGAAGAAGGAAACCTCTGAATGTAAACCATTGTGTGTAGTTGTGCATGGTTTGTAAATGATCTGAAAAATTATATTTTCTCAGGCTCTTTTTAGGATTACTTGCTTGAACTTACATTAACGTAAGCATGATTGAAGAAATGATGTTGAAGTAACACTCTCCTTTCTGTTTGTAATGTAGATATGATCTTAGATACATTAAAAATATTAATTAATGCACTAGTTGCCATAATTATTGGAATGAATTCACTGATGTGTGCCTTAAGCTGATGCTTATTGTAAAAAACCATACTTTTGTAGTTGATCATGGTAATATAAAAGACAAAATTATAATTCTGCCATTGTGAATATAATAAATGCTGCTCCTGTCTGTATTACCAAGGCACACACATCTACCTCTGGTGAAATGTAAAGCACCATGTTGGCTTTCTAGTAAAATACGAAATATTAGAGGGAAGTATTTTCTTATTGGTGATTGCTAGAATAGAACAGATTTATGGATGGTAGGGTTTTCTGTATGTTTATTTAAAGTTTCTATCATACTGTTATGCCACACTTGCAGTTAGAATAGTTATGCATTGGGTTCTGAGAAGAGTGATCTGAATCTTAGGCTGAAAAAACCAGGCTAGATTTTGAATCGATTAATGCATTTTTAAGTCTGGAGAAGTTTATTTTTAGTCTTGAAGGGTGTTCAACAGGCAAAGATGTCTTACAGTTTCTACTTTATAACTATGTGTCATCTTGGACAAATCTGTTTTACCTTCATTCATGGATGGATTAAATAAATTGGCAGCTTGCTTAGACACAACAAAGAAAAGCACAAAGAAAAGGCAATTCTGTCTTGGAACATTACACTGCAGCCCTTTCACCTGCCTCTGAATTGCAGTGAATGACACTTTCTTCTTCCTTTTGATCTGAGGCTTGATTTATAAAATAATAGTTTACTGTTCTATAGTAGCACAGAAATCAGGGTTATGAGGTTGTTTCAGAAAGAGGGCAAATGAAAAAAAAGGTCTGGTATACATACCTGTAGAAGGAAAATGATTATGTTGCTCGATTTCTCTGCATAAGTGATCCCACTTGAGAAGGCACAAGTGCAGTGATCCCATTCTTAGAGAAGTTCTCTGAATTCTTGCTCAGAAAATAGGAAGTCATTGAAATTTTGAAGTTTATGGACTTGAGCTTCTGTTTCTAGCCTCAGTTTCAGGCTTGAAAGTCTGAGCTGTCAAAGTTTTGGTTCATCAGTTTCACAAATTCTGAAGTGTTACTTATTTAAAGCAGGTTGAGGTAGTTGCACCGATGTATTATGTAATGTTATACTCAAAAACATTCCCCCTGCCAAGGTAGTCAGAAGAAGTTAGTTTATATCGCTCCGTTGTAATTTATAATAGGTGACCTACTTTTGTACTTTCTACATGGGAACACAAAGAACAACACTATATTTATGTACTTTGAGATCTTCCTACACATTTCTCCATCCTTTCTTTCTTTAGATTTTTCCTCCTTTTTTGTGTTCTATGCCCAGAAATTAGGGATTCAATGAAATAAAGTGATTTAAGTTTTTCATTTGGCATGGGTACAAAATATGCATAAATTTCTGTTAAATACAAATTCTGTTAAATTCTTTTTTATTTATATGTCTTTCATAGACCTCTGTATTTGCTCAAGTTAAGGTTTTGTATATGTTTCACATAATTTTTTGGTTGTAAGTTTGTTCTTAAGAAACTCTTTGGTCTTTTTGTTTAGTTTTTAACAGGCTTTTTCCTTGCTAAGGGAGGAACTCAACTCTTGCATAATTGACTGTGAAAAATGTATTATTAAAATTGATACAGGGAAAATGCTGTTAAATGTATAGCTTAAACTAGACTCTTCTCCTTGCACTGACCTTTTCTACTGTATAATAAAACATCCTATTCTAACCAAGTCAGATAGCAGAAAATTTTCCGGCAGTAATGTTTTTCAGATTCATGGCATCTGTTCAATTGGCATTTATGAAGCACTTGGAGATACTCAGATGAATGAGGCTGTGTTAGTGTATGCGTTAGAGGGCACCATTGGAAGGAGCAGCATGTATAAATAATTGCATCTTGGACTTTTATAAATTTAGTTGTATAGAAACCATCTTAAGTAAAACAGCCTATGAAAGGCAAAACATAATCATTAAATTCCTTGGATGCCTTTTATTGGGAAAGTAGGATTCATAAAAGCACAGTATGTTGCAGGCTTTATTTCACAGTTCTGCCAACACGAATCCAATCTGAGCTCGAGCACAGCTGCTATTCCTGCCAGTCCTCCTCACTCTCCTGATGGAGCTTGATCAGCTCTCTTGCTTTTCTCTGTTCACTTAAAATGAACGCTGTTTAATGATCTTCACTAATGAATTTGTGATGTCTCGTTCAGGGACTTTTATTTATGGAGTACTTCTCCCCCAGCATTAAAATATCCTTTACTGACATAGTATAGGGTAAGGTAATGAGAAAAAATAGATGTGAAGTTCAGGATGGATTGTGATGGATAGAAATACGTAGAGATAACTAGATGTTCTTACAACAATTGTTCTATTCTTTTTATCCCTGTAACACAGTTACTCCTCCTCCGCCCCCCACACAACAGATTTGTAATGAAAGAATAGAATCTTGTGCAGGCTGCAACTCCCAAAGGTAAAACCCACAGTACTAGACTTCCATCTGTATAGCCTATTTTATTTCAGGGAGATTTCATTTAGTTTTCCTTGGTTAAATTAGTCTGAAATACTGTCTTTGCAAGTTCATTAAAATCATTCTATAATGGGCATCTACCGTAATTTTTGAAGTTTTATATTCAGTTTCTTGGTGGTGGTGCTTGCTATTTACCTGATGTTCTTGTCATCCTTTCTGTCGTGTTCTGATGTTTATCATGCTCTCTTGCCTTTGCACTCACCTTCATGACCAGTAATGTTATTCTTGACCTGTTCTCCGTAGAAGTCTTTTGCCCTGTCCCCTTCCACTCTCATAATAAAATACTACAGTAAAAAAAAAAAAGTCACCTGTGTTAGTTATGTGTAATTGGAGTGGAGAAGGGAATCCTCTTTGTTTGAATAATATATTTTTTATAGAATTTAAGAAGATTATTTCACCAGAATACTTATCTGTAATGTTTACATTTACCAAACATAGCCCTTAGTGATTTGTAAGGGCTTTTATCGGCTTGGAGAAACTAAAGCTATACATGTAAAAAAAAAAAACCAAAACCAACTTCCCCAGGGAAGGGGATAGTGCTGGGTTTTCTTTCTGCTCTGCAACTAGCATGCTAAAATGTACTGGATCAATACTTGGAATCAATACTGGATAGTTTCTTAGGAGCAGTTAGGAGCACAGGAGGCCTAATCCTGATGAGATCTACGCACTTGGATAATTTAATAACCTGCACAGCTACGGGGGCAAGTAAAGCCTCAGTGCTGAGTGTAGGACTGGGCACAGGCTGTGAGAGCTTGGCTCACCTGATGCGGTGCGAGCGCTCATCACTGCTCCACAGACTGGGAATGCTCCAGGGGTTAGTGACCACTGCTCTTCACTGGCTTGTAAGACACTATCGTTATCCCTCTCCTTTGCCAAGTAATCAATCCCTCTTCCTCTAAAACATGAGCAAATAGCTGAATTAAGTGAATTACTATGAATATATATAGGATTGACCCAATTTCTTTCAGGAAGAGCAGTGATTGAACATTTGAAAAAAGCTGGAAACGAGTATTATCTGAATAATCTGAACTTTTCTAATTGCCATTTGAAAACTTTTCTCATAAACAGTTTATCATTACTGAAGGTACTTGTCTCAATACCAGATAATCTGACACTTTCTCTTTGCAAGTTTGTTGCTCTGCTCAACTCTGTTCTCTGAAGAGTTTGTATTTCTGCTTGGAAATTTTTGAGCGCTTTTGCCACAACTAATTTGTGCATTAACTTCTTTATACGTTGAAGGCGTGTGCGAATTAGTGCTCATGAGTTATTGAGTAAATGGAAATCAGAATAGATAATAATTGCTGAGTAAGACAGTGAAAACTTGATGTCCGTACAAACCAAAACTTACAAATTCAGATACAGAATTTACAGAGTTCTGTTTTTCATTGCTTTAACATGAAGCTTCCTACACAAAATGGATTAAAGATCGACTACCATCTCTGGTTAACTGATATAAATTGTTCTGTGATTCTTTTCTCCTTGCATCTCTGCTGTGCACAGGTGTTTGTTCCTTGCATAGGTGTATCCAGAGGAGTGAGGAGCTGATGCTGGGCAGTGGCTGAAAGCTACTGGGGTCATTTTCAGCAGAATGCTTATGTGGGTGCAGAGATGGGGAAGAGATGACATGGCTGAGAGATGTGCAAGGGAGGGAGCAATGGCAGCTGGAATGAAAACTGATAGCATAAACTGATGTGGAACTGAAGTACAAGAGACCTGGGGTCTGGTACCAGATTGGTATCTTCCCTTTCTTAAAATCTGTAGTATTAGATACAAGTTAGGTGTCTGAATTATTATCTTTCCATGGAGGTCTCTGAAGACTCAGCAAAAGAGGGGTAGGAGAAAGCTGACATTATGGCAGAGCAAATGAGTAGATGGAATGACTCATAACCTGGACCTGTTGAATATTTGCTTATGGCAGAATAATTTTGAATATGGGACATAACAGCTAAAAAGGACAATTAGAAATCTAAGCAGTACTCCTGAAAACAAGTTGTGCCAATTAATTTTTGCTTTATCTCTATTTTAATAGCATTCCTTTGACATTGCACATAGCTGTTGGTGTGATCTGCATGCTGTGGATTGAGATTGCCATGGTATCTGTTAGGGTTTTAAATACATTTTTCTAAATGTGGATGAGAAAATTAAAGTAATTAATTTTGCCTGGACTCTGAGACAAGAATTGACCACAGCCATTTTGCTAGCAAAGTTTACATATTCTTTTTGTTATCCTTTATAACTGATTTTCTGTAACTACTGATGGAAAGAGTTTAATAAAAGGTGATAAATTCAGATGATTTTTAAATAAGGTTACAAGTCTGATAAAGCATAAATGTGTTAACACTATTGAATTTTGTAGGCCTTTTAATACATTTTAATAAAAAAAAAAAACAAGTAAAAGGTAAAATGCAAAAGACAAACCCTGGGCAAGTGGAATGATAAGAGTCAATGTCAGAGCAGCTTTCCCATGTAAAAGAATGGTTTCATCTTTGTTTTCTCTCTTTGTAGAGTTTATTCCATCCCAAGATCTTCAGAGTCTTTAAGCTTTCCAACCATTTTCATATTTGAGCTGGAAGTCTTCTGTGAATATATGTTGAAGAAATTTTGATAAAATATTTTCCCAAACACCTCTAATTTTTATTGTGATTTTCTTATTCTGTATTTTTAAAACTTTTATACTTCATTAGCCATTTTAGCAGCACAAAATATCCCCTTTCTGTCAGAAGCTGACTTAAAATTCCATCCTTCATCCAACCACCAAGCACCTATTGTTACTTTTTGAATTTAAAATTAGGGCTTAATGTCATAAACCAGTAGAAATATAATACATCTAATATAAGTATTAGTGCTATTTTTAAAACTTACAGGATGGGAGAAGAACAAAAGTGAGTGGCAGTTGGTGCAGTTGCTGGGACAGGGTGTAAGGCATTAATGGAGAGGAGCCCTCCTGTGTGAGCAGAAGCAGTGAATTGGGGTGAAGCATCAGACAATTATCTGCAGTTTTGTTCCTTGATCAATATGCAGTTGTTTCTTGGTCTTATTGATCTTTTCTGCTTATGTAATGTACTTTCATTTATGAGACCTATACAATCATTTAAGGGAGTAATTTGAATTTGGTTTGAATTATTTTCACTTGCTGCGACATTGGTTTTAACATACTGGGTTCATTTACTGGATATCTGTACTGTTACTGCCATTAAGAGAAGAATAGCTCATCTACAGAGCCAGGCAACTGTCTATAGCCAAGTGTCCCATGTTAAATGATTTGACCTTCTTGAGAAAGTTGCACACACTCAGTATCTCTATTTCAAAATATCAGGTATTGTTCAGTAGTTTATTTGAGGGGTTTGTTGGTTTTTTTCTGTTTGTTTACTTGTTTACTCTGAGAACTGGGGAAATACTAATTCACAGCAGAGCAGTTTGATCGCAGTGTGAGCTGTGCTAAAGATCAGCTTGCTTATAATAGGCTTTTGCTGAGCAGCAGCCCATGCACTGCTGTGTGACAGCATCATTCTTAATTCTCAGCTCGCTGTGTGCCTGGCAGTGCGTGCTCAGGGTGCCAGCTGGAAATCCAAGGAAGAGCCTCTCTCAGAGCCTCACTCTGCAGTGCCCTGGCCTTGTGCTCTCTCGGTGCTCAGGTGTCTGGGTAGCTTTGGTCTGGGCTGCACTACGGAAGTTTTGCGGCTGTGGCTCTTCCAGAAGCTCCTTTCAGCAGACATGTAATGGAGTAAATGCATTTTTGCCAAGTGAGGCTGTGTTAGCTCTGGAGTGAAATGGGATGGGTACATTGCACCAACTTTTCTACACTTAGGCTTTATTTGGCATAAAAATGCTGTAGACCTTTCACTTCATCCCAGGACGATGCACTAGGAAAAGTTTGTAATCTAGAGCTGGACTTAACTAATAAATATTAAGAATAGAATATAGAATCAATGTTGTTACACTTTAGTAAGCAAAGCTAGTGAAAAATACTGGGTGAGTCATGATGAATACTGTGAGTCTGTCTTTTTTTTTTTCCTATCCCCCTTTTTTGTCCTCAAAACAATTTGATGGGGCTGGTTTAACAGATGGGCAGAAAACCTATCACTGTGTGTTGGAAAACTGTTTCCAGATGAAGAACAGTTTTCTTAAGTCATTTGCACTCTTTTTTCTTTGTTCAACATTGACTGAACTAGTCAAAACATTTTAAGCACATTAAGCAATAACATATTAAGTAAGTCTATAAAATTATTAAATTGGAACTAGAAGCTAAGAGTTTTTAGAAATATTTACATTAATATTTGACTTAGTATAAATTTTACAATAACTACTTTTGAATCTTCTAGGAACCTTGTGCTGTAGATAAAGTTTGTTAGGGTTGATGTGCTGTTTCATACTGAAATATTTAGGATTATTTGGTAAATTTATTTCTGAATTGACATCTGTGCTTTCCCTTTGTTGTAAATGCTCAGCTATAATGATGAAGCAGAGAGACTTAAGGTTTATGTCTCTCCTTCCAGGAGAGCTTTTGTAGAGTTACTAAGGTGTTGCAGCACCCATTGTTTTTCATGGACTTTTTTCCAGTACACTTTCTTGTACAGGAATTGCACAGCATTGCTGTACCTGAATTCAGGTAGAGGTTTTAATGGTTTTTCCTTGTCTGTTTTGGTCTTGGTCACTGCTCAGAAGAACTTTTATGAGTCTGCCCTTTGCATGTTCTTTGGGAAGACCCAGACTTCTAAAATTTATGTAAGGTTAATGGTCTGCATAATTTTGCAGAGTATGAGCAAGTACTTGGCAAGAAGTGCCAAAAAGCTGTGGCAGATTTATGTTGTGCTCTGTATTCTCAAACTGGGTTCAAAGGACACTGTTGATAGCAGGTGACAAGTAATACACCATTAAATAGCTCTTCTGTGGTGGAGATGAGTCAGGTGGTTATCAATTTCTAAACACATTTGCAAAGCAAAATCCTTCTAACAAGAGATGTTTGGAAGTTTTTTGGATCTGCAGTTTGGTGGAATGCTGGTAAAAGGTGTATGCAGATTTGGGGTTCTTTTTTTTCCTGTCCTTGCTGTGTGAAAGGGAATAGGAGAATCCTGTAATTTAATCCTCCAGTGTCCAGTAATTCTCAACTCCCTTCAGTGTCTCCAGTATGTTTTTCCTTAGATGAGAGAAATCTCTGATCTGCAGTTTTTTCCCCATTAAGATGCACTCTGTCTTACCTCTGCCTGCAGGCTCTCTGTGCAGTTCTCACCAGTGAATCGTTTGATTCCTCTCAAGCCGTTGCTGGAGGGAAGCCAGCAGCAATCACTTTCAGGAGGAGGCAGTGAGAGAAGTGTAGCTGAAAAACAGCTCCTTAACCTTTTTCCATAAAGCATGTCACTTGAAAGTGGGGATACTATAGCATCCTTTGTTACCAGGCCCAGACTCCTCTGACCATGCCCCTGTTTTTTCAAAAAAATACCTTTGAAGGTCTGTCTCAGCTGGTACATGTTCTCGGGAAAGTCAGTACTATGCCTCCATGACTAGCTTGTATTGCTAGCTTGTGGCAATGTAGGATTGAAAAAATCTCATCCTACTTTTATGTATTTCCACAATTTTAGATGTTATTATCACGATAATGTTTGAGAACCTGAACTTTATAGATCCTGTCTAATTTTCAGAACTCTGAAAACATGGGGAGTGCAGAGCAAAAGTTCTGTAGAAGTTCAGAAATAAGTTCAGAGAAACGCAGTAAAACATGCATACCAATGTTATTTGGAAACAGAACTATGCCATAGTTTCTTGAGGACTGACAGTTTTGAGCTCTTAACTCTATTGTTGATGATTGTTCCCTTTGTTGTTTTCTAGGGAAGGAAAGAGGGATTCATGTACTGCTTCCTCTTTCCTGAGTATGCACCATATTTTCTAGTTTTACATGGGGCAAAGGGTGAGGGAGACAGAGACTCATAGCAGCATGAGTGGTTACTTGGAGAGTGAAGGTAGAATGAAGAACATCCATGCAAACAGTACTTAGACTCCTCAAAGACATGAAGCATGGAGAAGTATTCTGAAATGTTCTGCTTTGTCAAGAACCAAGGAGATTTTTTCTTTTCCTGTTTTTTCTTTTCTCAGAAATGTACTTTTGGTGGTATGTGTATTTTATTAACTTTAAATGATTCCCTCTGTCAGCCCACACAGACATCCCTCCTCTTAGTTGCTGCAGGGCCTTTGATACTCAATTTCAGTTTTTTCGCCTCATTCTATTTCTAAAATGAGAATTGTGTTCTACTTATTTTTACCCTTGCAACAGACTTCATACAGAATTTTTCCGTCATTTTTTGTAGCATATGAACTTTGAGTGATTATTTTTAAATACCCACCCATCAACCCCTCTTCTATTTTCCTCTCTTCTTACAAGCCACTACTTGTATATGAGATGATGGAAAACTGTTATTCTCTAAATGCGCCAATGAAATTATTTTCCTATTTCCTGTTATCAAATACAAAATTTTATTACTGAGGCCTTGTGCTCCTAAGGAGAGCTCTGTCTTACCTAGAATGACTTTGAAGACCTGTCTGATTTCCCCTTACTCCAGCAATTTGCCTTGATCCCTAGTGCTGCTCACTGAATTCAGATCAAACATAATTAACTTTGTGGTTGAAAATGAATCTTCAGGAGAGTTAGAAGATGAAACTTGGAATTGTTTTCTGAGAAGCTTTGACATTTTGAAGTCCACTTTTCATCCAATTTGTGACAAACAGGGCTTTCTTGCTTTTCCCTCTAATTATGAAATTATTTCATAACATAATATGACATAATCAAAATATATTTTTTCTTTAAAGAGGAAGCAATAGCTGCTTCCAAGCAGTAACTGAAACGTCTTATAAAATGCATTTAATTTTGAATTCTCGTTTATGATAGCATAAATACGTAGATTTTTAAAGTCAGTGCCTTGCAGACTACACTTATCACTTTGCACAGCTGGTGTCTGTGCAGGCCATCACAGGAGGACGTGGGGCTGCTGACCTGAGGGATGATTCTGCCTCTCGAAGGTCACTGCTAACACGAGCCTCTGCAGGGATCCTCTATTTCAACCAGTCTTAAAAAGCCATTTATTTACAAATATGATCTGTGTAATGTCTCCTGAAATGCAGTCAGCTAATCCTGCATTTTTAATTACTTGCAATGACTTTAATTGGATCAGAAAACAGAAGGAGCTATAAAGTAGTGATGTAATGGGGTTCACATGGTGGGAGGAGTCCTGCTGTAAGCAGCAATTTGCGGTGGCTGTCATCGAACTCTGTCCATTCTGTCACGCTGCAGGTCTTCTGTGATGCAACCAAGATGGCCATGTTCATTTAAGATGCTCAGTAGCTGGAATTTTTCAGTATTTCAGGCTCTCAAGCCTTGAAAAAAGCTTTTTGTACTGAGAATGACTGAGTAGTGTTAACCCCCAGTGTGCTACCATGTCTTGCTTTCAGAGTAGTTTGACCTTACGGCCCTTCTGATATTTTCTGTTTGCCACTTTCTCACCATTTCAGCAATCCAGTAAGTACACAAGCATCCAGAACCAAACTGCTTCCTCTTCTAAAGGGCACTGCAGTCAAGCTTAACTTCATACTGAGACTGTCTGTTTACTGCTGCCTCTGGCTGCTTTACTGAAAATTGTTTTTGAGGAGCCAATACCCTGGAGCAACTCTTCCTGCTCTTTACTTTCTGACCATTTCCAGCCACAAAAGCAAGGCACCTTACATGTGTCTCTGTGTGATGTACTTATGAATTTAGGACTTCCAACTTTTCCCTGACTGGCTGTTTCTGATTTTTCTTTTAACCTTTTTTTAAAAAAAAAAAAAAAAAAAAGAGTGTCCAACACACAGAAAGTAATTTACAGCTGTACCTGAAGTACCCAAGACTTCATGAGTTTCTACAAATATTCATCTTGCAATGCTTTCGTTGTGTAATTTTTCCTAACAAAAAAAGTGTTTTTTCATGTACTTTAGTTTGCAAATGAAATGGCAAAGAAGGTCATGAAATCAATTAAGCGAATCAAAAGTTTTTCTTGATACAATGTTCACAGACTTGTTGTTTTTCTCAGTTGGTAGAACTTACAACTTCTTTTGTTACATGTTGTTTAGGGTCATTAAGTTCCCAGAGGGGTCAGGCTCTGGCTCAGCACTGTGCTGGCTCTGCTGTCTGTCAGTAACTCTCTGTTGAGGTTCTTGTGCCAGAGACATAGTTATGTAGTGTTAGGTAAATCCATGACTTGCTAACCCCAAGATTATCCAATGAAGGAGTACATGGCAAACGCTCCTGCGATAGGATGAGGGTGGAGATATCAGTTGGCTGTCAGTGGCCACCCCTTATAAATGAGTTTAAAATGGCTGAGGGGCAATTATGATGGAGGTGCATGGAATCATGAATGCTACAGGAGGAGCAAAGAACACAATGAACAGTCACCTTCTCCCATTGCCAGCCCAAAAAAATGCTGTATGAAACTGTCAGGTGGCAGGTTCACAACCCAAAGCTGCTGCCCCACGCAGTGCATGTTTCAGTTGCCATGGGAAGCAGTGGTTGCTGAATGTTTCCATGAGTTCCAGGAATTATTTTGTAGTTAATGAAAAAGAAACAAAAAGAGAGGATTATTGAACATAACAGTAATCACAATATTTGTTGCTCATAATATTGCTAAACTGTAAACTGTTGCTCCTTGGAGCTTCTGCTTTGCAAGTTGTCCATGCGTTGGGCTCAGCAGCCCGTGTTGGAAGGAGCTTGGAGCTTGGCAGGAGCTTGGCTAACCTGAGGGTAAAATCAAGTCATGGAAGCTAATAGCAATATAGCTAATAGACCACGGCTCGTCTAGCAGCTTATCACTTAGGATCTGTTGACAGAGATTATATACTGCTTGCTGAGATATCCCAGAGATATGTATTTGACAGTAAAAGTTTTACATATCAGAATTGCATGTGTTGTTACGTTTCCAGTCAAGACTCTTTGCTGCTGCTGCTTCTTGATTTTCAGTGTTTTGGTAATGATAAATAGTTTTGAGTATATCAATATCATTAATTCTGAAGACCCTTGATAATCTTCATTTAATTTTCTGCTGAAGTTATTTTCGGGTTTTGATTTTTTGGAGGTTTCTGGGTTGTTTTTTTTTTTTTTTTTCTTGGCAGAATGCACTTTCTGGATGTTGGAGAAATGTGAGTCATAATTGTGATGTAGTGTAATAATTTTTTCAGGATTGTGTTCCTGTTAGAAAGTTCAGTGTATGCTATTGAAAAATTGTTTTTCCTTGTTTTCTCCTGAAAGAAAAGGTGCTTAATTTAAACAATATTGATGTTTCTTTTAGAGAAGATTCTGTTTCTTTTCTGATGCTGAAATTATGCATAACTATCAGCAGTAAATGTCACAAATAATGCTTTGTAAGGCTTGAGAAAAATCTGTTATCAGGCTAAATATTATTTAGAAGTAGAACTGTAATAAAAATTATGACAGAATCATATGAGTACACAATGCATTTGTATGTTTTCTCAATTTTATTTTTAAGTATTAAATTGCTAGACATATTTTATTCTGCAAGCAGCACATTTTTTTGTCCATTCAACTCTTTTGTGTTAATTATTAGATACAATTGGCTGACAGATGTAGGTAATAATAATTGGCTCATAGATAATTATGAAATTCTACAAAGAAAATATCTGCATTATTTATTTAATAACAGTTACTTGCTAAATTAAATGTTTTCACCCATCTGTTAACAATTTGTGCCTTTAATGGCTGAAAGACTTGCCTGAACTTATTGTTGGCTTCCTTGGATATGCAAACTTTTTTAAAAAGGGACTTATATTTTTAGCATTTAGCTCATTACTTTGAACTCGGCTACAATAGATACTGATTTTTAATTTAATGTCTCTGTGACATTAATGATAGTAGGAACTCAAATGTGTCATCCGTACTGTATTAGAGAAGACTTAACTTTTCATTTTTATCCATTTTGAAATAATAGAATAAAAACAATGGCTTCTCTTTTTGTTTACCCTGATATTTAGTCATTTTGAGAAGACAAGAACATTTTTTGTGAAATCTTAATCCATGGTGATTTTCAACCGTCATACATGCATGTGCTTCCTAATTTTAACACTGTGTGTTTTTTGTAGAAAATCATGGTCAGTGTATGTGAAAGATCTCAGACTAATAGTGATGGATCATACTATTCTTCTAGGTTGCCAAAGAACTTTTACAGGTAGCAGAAAAGGTATGTGCCACATACCACCATACCAGGCAGTCCTGGAGTGTGCCGTAGGGTGATTGTTCCCTTTTGTTCCGTGTTTGAGGAGCAGCTGTGCAGGTAGGCTGCTCTAATTTCCTTCCACGAGTGTTCACAGCTGGGCCATGTGTGTGATGTGTCAGGCTTGGAGGCTGTGGTGAACACTAGGGAGCAGCTCCTGCGGGGTAGGTTGGGAGGGATGTGACATTGCCTTCAGCTGCCTGGTGTTCTTGTACAGCTAAACGTTACAGTAAGTGCTAAGGGTGAGAGAAATAGTTTATCAATAGTTTATCAATCTGGATAAGTTTTTTTATCAAATTGTAATAAATGTTGTAGAGGGGACAAGAAAGGTTTTAAAACTATTTTTTTAAAAAAATTCACTGTTCAAATTGTACAAAATAGAAGGTATTAAAGAATCATCAGAGGCAACTGCTGTCAGTCTGTTGTGGTTAAATACTATTCCAGTTGAAAGGTCAAAAGACAGGAGTCTGTGCAGGCTAACTTCAAATGCAAGGGTTTGGAATATGAACTCTGTTAGTTTCAGTTTGGCTTTCAAACAATTCTTTTCTTGCCTATTTTTTCAGTACTGTTGCTAAGTTTTATTATTACTAGAAGAATTGGCGAGAATTCTGGCAGACTGGGCAGATTTCTGCCATAGGCTGATCTCTAAATTTCCAAAAAACTTTGCTGTTGGAGATAAGATATATTTCAAGAGGTTTTAAAATTTTGCAGTTATGTTGAAGTTGTCTACAGAAACACTTGGTATAACACAGGGTTCACTTTGTTCTTCTACAGAGTATCTGAGATACATAAAAAGTGTGTGATTTATAACCTATGCAACATCTGTTGACTCTAAAGATGATAAAAACAGGTAAATCTGTAGCCAGTTGCAGGAAGTTATTGATGATATGACAAGTGAGGGGTGGGAGGAATTGAATACACATTTATTGAAGACAAAAATTACATATATTCTAGAGTACCGAGGTAGTTAACATAGCTGTTACTAAAGAAAACACAGTTCTGCTTTTGCAGAAATGTTTTCCTGAAGGTGTAAGTATGAAAGGGTGAATGGTGAGTGTGGAAAAGAGGCAGGAGAGACCCATAAGGAGAGAGGATTATGAAAGAAATATTTGCAGCTTATATATATGTAGTAAAGAAAAAAGTAGTATTCCCCCTTATGCAGGGGCCAAGATAGCATGATTTTTTTTGTATTACTTTGATTATATAGCACTGTAGCACTACTGATTCTAAAGTATCTCCTGGCATTTACAAGTGTATGCTAGAAACTACCTGTGTTCTCTCATAACAATCTACATTTTTGGATGCACATACTAGTGCAAAAATAATGATATAAACTCAAAAAATATAGGTTATATCTGACCAGAAAGAAAAAGTTAAATGCAAACTAGCTAGTTCAGGATGGTAATTGTAGACTTGTAGAACTTATAAGTCTGTAGCTGTCCATGTATGCCTTTATCCAGGTGTAAAGTATTCAAAAATTAGGTCAATAACCATTGACATCATTAATTAAAACTCACAAATGAACCAAAATCTCCCCTGCCCTCCTTCAAAGGCAGTGATTCAGTGAAGAGTCAGCCATCTTTGCCTTCTCCGCAGCTGGGGGGATGTTTGAAATAAGTTATTTTCGACTAAGATTCTTGGGACACATCATCATTTTCCTTCATTTTCTTTTATCATTGCCTGGTCTATTGCAAGATGGAATGGTACTGATGGAAACTGAATCATCACACGTTTACATAATGCTCTATATTGAGGAATTCTACTTAGCTATTGAATGATAACGCATTACTAATATGTAAAAGCTGCCAAAAAGACTGGTGTTTTCAGGCCAACATGTAAATTTAGGTTATATTTTGCATTACTCTGCTCGTAACTATTTTGCTGGTTTTCATGGCTTTGGTTATGATGCTAAATTAGGCAAACAAAAGACAGCCAAAGTCGCATACCTTCATTTAGGTGAATCCTTATCTCAATTTCCTAGTTCAGGAAAGAGATAGTTTACTTCATCCACTCCATTTAGAAAGGCATGATTCTTTTACATGGTTTTATGGTGCAGTTGCAATATATTTTCAATGCAATTATCTCTGATAAATTTGAGAGTACATTCTTTTCATCCTGCTTCATTTTATATACTGATATGATGCTCCATTTCAAGGACTGCTTATTGTTCAACTGTTGAGATTTCAAGAAATATTTTTGAAACAGTAAAAATTCTAATTAGTGTCTGCATGAAATTTATTAAAAACAAGCTTTATTCACCTCTTTGTTTTCCAGTTTTGGATGCTCTTCTGAAATATGAGCAGAAATAAGCATTACCATTGGCCTTAGTAATGAACAAGAAGTGCAAAGCTGTGGGCTTAGATTGGGGTGGGGAGGAACTTGTCAAGGTGGAAAGCACACAATGGCATTAAATTACTCTTACAGATAAATAAAATCAAACTGTATGAACTTACCTGTATTTGTATTTTTCACCACATTCCTTCATAATTTTCTGTTATTTTTCATCATTCTGTTATTCTTGACTCTTTCAAAGCTGAAGTTCACTTCTTCTGTAATGCCCCACTTGGGCTACATCTCTCTCCTGTTCCAGATTACACCTTTCTGTCCCCCTTTCTGTTTTTGTCTCTTTCACACATGCTGTACATTTGCTTTGTATCTGTGATGCTATGAAGTCTGTTCAAAACCAAAATAGGACAACTAGATTTTTACTGGCAACATATTTTATTTTTAGTTTGCTCCAAAAAAAGCCCAAGAGGAGTATTGATTTGTAGGGGTATTATTGCATTGTTGCCAGAATAAATTTAATTTTGAAAGTCCATGTACATCTGAAGAGATGTTCCTTATCTGTGCAGTGTCTAAATTAAACTTCAATGTGGTGAAGTGGGGTTTTTTTATGTTGATTTTTAATGAACAGTCTTAATTGTCAGAATAAAATGTGGACTTTGTAATTTATATAGGTACTGGGGTTTTTTCTATGATTATAACTTTTGTTTCGTGTTACAAACCTGGATTGTGTTTGTAATTTATGGCCATTGGTGTAAGAAATGTTCTTTTGAATATTTTCTAATTTCTAGGCCATATCTCATATAGAATACCTAGGGTGAAATTGGTTTCAGCTCCACCCAAGTACTGTTGATGAATGGCATGAATGTTACAGTTCTTTGTGAGTATTTTATCACAGAGAATTCGGAAAAAAAAAAAGTCGTTTGCGTTACTAAAATAGTTTTGGGAGCTCCTGAGGGAGTTTTCTCAAATCAGCCTGTTTTGAGGGAAGGCTTAAGAAGCTTACGGTGATTTTTAGAGTTCTAGAGCCTAATGTTTCACAGTTTATCAATTTCAATTATATTAAAATACAATGTGTGCATTCCTGCAGGTTAATAGCCTCCATGGGTAAGGTGTATGAAACTGTAAGTGCAGTATTCTGCCCCCGTGTCCAGCTAGCATTTCTCATGCTGTAGCCTGTATCTCTTGCCTCTTGTGCACCTCTGAGGAAGGTCTGTCAGGTAGCAGAAGATGCAGTTAGATCTCTTCTTAACCATTTCTTTTCAAGGTTAACAGACTTAGCTCTCTCAGCATTTTCTCACACTCACATGCTTAAGTCCCCTGTCGTGGTGGTTCCCTATTGGACTCTTTTGTCAATGTCTCTGTTTTACTGGGAGGCATGGAGTACAGTGGCCTTACAAGTGACAAATGATAATAATGACTTCCTTCAACCTGCTGGGTACACTCAGTCCGGTACAAAGCTGGCTGCCTCTGCCACAAGGATGTACTGCTGGTTTAAGTTAAATTTTCTGTCCACTGGGTCTGTTTCTGAAAGCTTCTTTCCAGCCAGCGAGCACTCAGCCTGCTTGTGTGGACAGGGCTGTGTCATCCCAGGTGAACTGGATTTAACTCACTTGTGTTGAACTCCATAATGTTTTTTTCTGTCCTCATCTCGAGGTTGCTAAGGTTCTTCAAAATGGCAGCCCTGCTCTCCAAGGTGCTGAGCACTTCCTCAAATTGCTGTTGCCCGTAAGCTCACAGAGGGTTAATTCTGTGCTGTCACCCAGGTTTCCAACAGTGGCATTAAGCAGCCACCAGCTGGATGTGGAGTTGCTGCCTGCTGCCCTTGGAGCCTGGCAGTCCAGGCAGCGTTAGGGCACACTAGAAAGGAGCAGGTTTAGTAGGTCGTGGTGAAGGAAGGTTGTGAGTCTGTATTCAAGGGTGAGGAGGAGGGATGGGGGAGATCTAATGGTGCGTGGGAGGGGGAACCTTAAAGGAGTTCAACAACTCTTGCTTTAGGCCTAAGTGAGTGTGGGAGTCGTGTGGTATAACTTGTGATTAGACCTAAGTAGTGTTTGTCTTGGTGTGTTAAGCTATTTTCTGAATCATGGCATTTTCACAGGAATGTCTCCAAAATTTGGTGCTCATTGTTAAGTCAGTGATTATGATAAAAATAGATATCAAACTCATTTCCATCAGTTCCAGATCCTGCGTGGCATCTGATTTCCAGCCCAGAGAGCAGTAGGAATTAACTCTTCCATCAAGACAACTTAAATGCAGCTTTAATTTAATTTAAAAATAGCTAGTCAGTCTTTCTCGCTGCTCCCCCATAATTGTTCTCAATTCAGGGTGTATTTTTTAATATTTTTGCATGAAGTCTGGAGAGAAGCAGCAGGCTTCCTCTGTAGATAGAATTGGACATAGATGATTATTAAAGCACTACTAAATATTTTAACATAAACCATGTTCTATTAAAAAAAAACCAGGAACAATCTTTTGGAGGAAACAAAGCTGATCCCAAGTGCTGGATGATAACCCATTCTTTCTTGTTCCAACCTTTACACTTAAAACTTTCTCCTTTGTTTTAGCATGCTAGGAAATGTTCAGTTTTTTCATACCTACATAGTCTCTGAATTAGAGTGTTGAATTTTCAATTTTCTTCTGAAGTAAATTTTTGTTCAGGTAAGATGATGCTCCATCATTGGAAGTATTCAAGGTCAGGCTGAACAGGGCTTTGAGCAACATAATATCATGGAATGTTCCCCTGCCCGTGCAGAGGGGTTGGACTACATTTTCTGTAAAGGCCCTTTCTCACCAAACCATTCTATAGTAATATAACATACATGACTGGTCTGTTTTACAGCACAAGATAATTATCTGTGTTTAAATGAGCAGTTAAAAGTTTTGCTTTCTTTGACTTACATGCTTTGCACCAGTTTAGTTTTGGTGCTGTTGACCTGATTTCTTTAAAATGAAACCAGTCTTGGATTGGAACGAAGAGCTGAGAAGTGCTTTGCTCTGATTTTATTTTTCATGTTCCCCTTCACTAGGGACAGCTGTCAGAAACTATACCTGGTTGTCTAATATTTCCTTTTCTGTACTCACACAGGAAGAGTGTGTTAATGTGCTCTCTGAGAAAACAAATAAGTACAGAGCCAAGGGGCCACACTCAGTTTCTGTCTCAGAAGGATGGTTTTCACTCACTTAATGTTGCTCAAACAGCTAAAGACTGAAATCTTATGTATTATGCATGCAAGTAGTTAATTTTTAAGATAGTAGAAATTGCTTAAATAAGTACCAGATTTCATAGGAACCTAATAGCACTCTAGTGACACAGACAGATTTTATTCTCTGTTGTTTGACTGAAGAAATGTTTGCAGGAATTCTGTATAGGAAAAGGAAAGAAAGATACTAAGAGTTTTGTAACTACTGGCATTTTAGTAAAATATTTTTTCTTCCTCTTTAATAATTAATTAATAATACCTGGAGAAAAAAATAAAAATTAATAATTTAACATTAAAAATTAGTATTTTTAAAGTATATTCAAAATGTGACATTGTGTATGACGCTTAGTATAGAGCAATTACATGCTTATTTTGAACACTTTACAAGGCATTGCAATCTATGCAGTTTTGAACATCTTTTTCTGAAGAACCAAGTTGCATAAGATAGCTCTAAGACATTGTTTAATAGTACCAGCAGTGGAATCCCTTGATTTAAAGGCTTAATATGAGGCTTGCTTCAGCAAGTACTTTGGTGCCTGGTGCAGACTGTGGGGCAGTCATTTCTCCTTAAGTGGAGAATTAGTCTGGTTAAAATAGAACATAAGCAAAGATTCTTTTTGGAGGCATCAGCTTCCAGTTTGAACACTTAGAAATTGGCCTGCTCTTGCTATTCCCCTCTTGCTCTATATGGATCAATTGCATGGCAAATTTAAGTGTCTCCAAGCAGAAGACCACTGTTCTTTAAATTAGGGTGTTTGCTTATTCCACCTAGCGACTAGAGAGAGACGTAAAACCCTAGGTTACTTTCACTAAAGGGTGAGCATTGATCTTCTGCTGAGGTATTGGGATCTCAGGCTCTCTTCTCAGGGCTTTGGTTTTAAATTAGCTCCATTGACAAAAACAAACCAATTGACATATTTGGGCCCAGCAGCATCATGCATTGTTGGTTCAGATACAGGTGAGGCAAAGAGGATGTCCTTCCTTTTCAGTAGCTATTGCTGTAACTAACATTTCCATTAAGACCATGGAAGAAGCAGAAACAAATATTGCCAATAGCAGTTTAGGTTCAGTTTCATGAACATCTTCCACCAATGCACACATGAGTATTCTATAATAGTTCTCGATAAATCATGTAGCCTCTCATCTTCTGCATACTTAAATCCCAGCAGAACTCTTGGGTGTCATTTAGACCTGTTGACTTTTTGGAATTTAAATTAATAGTTTCTTCAAAAATTGTGATTTTTCTTCACTATGGAAAAATAGCAGTATCTTCTTAGGGTACAGGTATCACCAACATTATCTGCAACTAAGACTGCAGGACCAAGTAAAACAAAGTACCAATGCAAGAGAAATAAGCCTCAAACCTTCCTCAAACAGGGAAACAAAGATCTGTGATTTTATCATTCTATGATTTTATTTAAAATTTCAGGAATGGGTTATTTTCCATTAATACCCTCTCTCCCCACTTCCCAATCTCCCATGGAACACCTCTTAATTTGTCTTTGGGTTCTTGCATTTGAGGGAAGTTTCATGTCTGCAGATCTTAGGTGTTCACACCTTGGGAATCCACTTCAGATGTTCTAATTTCCTTTTTCCCCTCTTTATTAGTGTCGCTGAGGTTGGTTCTCAGAGCACAGAAGGGTTTCTCTTTTGACTCAAGTAGCCTCTGGAGTCATGCAGCTTAATCACATTGGTTTATTATTGTCTTCTGTTTTCCTCTTTGTTAGTGCACCTGATTGTTCTCAGTAGTCTTCTGTTGATTTTCTAATTTCTCGCATAAGCTCAGAATCAATTCAGTCCCTATAAAGAATATAATACAGTTTTTGTGGAGCTCATAAGGGTGCTAGCTTCATAGTTATCTCTGTTCCAAAATGTATTTTAATGCTCACAGAAAGTTTCAACTTCTAATCTTGATTCTGTATTATCACAAAGAATATTTGAGGTTATTTCACATAATAGAAAGAATCTGTGTTGGTGAGTCATTTAGATTAAGGAAAGCTAACTGTGTTGCTCAAAGTACTGTTTTTCTGGCTAATGTACTATCTGCATATTGGATTTGTCTGTCTATGAAACTCCTCTTGCATAACTCTCTGGGAAATACTGCTTTAAAAAAAATGCAGTTTTCAGGCAGCACCTCAACCAGTAGATCAGAAAAGTTGTTCTGGTTTAGTAAATCAAGAAAATTTAGAATTGTAGTGACAGAAATATTTGTTTTATTAAAAAATACAGAATTCTAACCCTTTGCTAGGGTGAAGTAGGTTATGTATGTCATTTATTCCTATTATTCCTATTAAGCCTTGACATATGATATTTTTGTCCAAAAAAACGATTTAGCAGGCAGTCTGTATTTGAAGTTTTTAGGAAGTAATTTCCAGCTATACTTTCCAAGCTTAATAGAGTGTGATAGAAGGGAAGCAATACCAATACCCTATGAGAGAGTTAAGTATTTTTCTTTATGTTCACGAACCTATATAAAGAGGTAGAATTATCAGAGGGATGAGAGGTACAGGAATGGTTATAGGACTATAGCTCTCTCCTCCAATTTGCTCCCCGACTGTGCTGAGACATGGCTGGTGCAGCCTGTGACATTGCTGAGAGGGCGATGCCTTGGTGGCTGCTCCAGCCCTGGCATGTGGTGGTACAAGATACTTAGATTCTGATTTGTTAAAAGCACAAACCTTCCCAAAGATTAAAAAAA
>VWYP01020127.1:140857-183719 GCA_013400435.1 Pycnonotus jocosus | reverse complement strand
AAAAAAAAAAAAAAAGTTATATATATATGCTTTTAAAATCTCTTAAGGGAGAGATGTCAGTTATAAATATATACTCACTGAATCTTTTAGAGTTAATACAGTAATAGTTTCACTCCAGAGCTTTAAGGTTAAAGCAAATGGAAGGCTGACATGCTTTAAACTGGACACCAGTCCCCAGAGTTTGTGCTAGCTGAGGGGTGAGCCACTGTTTTTGGTTAATTCCTGACAAGAAGATAAAAGTACTTTACATCCTGTGTCCCACTCACCTCTGATCATGACCACAGTGTTATTGACTGACTGTGCATGGCAAGAGATGGAAAAATGATCACACAAGTGCCTGAAGCAAAATCCTACATTTGCTGCTCCCTGAGTTAATAACTGATAGCATTTTTCTTGTGTTTCACTTGACTAGGTTTCTTTACTAACTAAAATTGACTGGCTGGAATATGTGAGTTCCTCTGCAATATTTTAAATAAATTAGATCTTAAATGCACAGGTATTTTGGGAATGATCTGGCTGCACTTATGTCAGCTGTCCTCCTGCTTGATTTCATTGTGCTGTCTAGCATAGCAACATCACTCTTGAGAGTACACAAGTATAGAGATTTCTAATATTATGTTGTCTGCATAGATGATAACAACTATCAAAAGGCACATACACTGCCTGTGTTGCAGCTTCTGCTGTCACATAAGAATGGCAGGAAAGCACTTGCAGGTGTGTCCGACGTAGACCTGCTGTCCATATGAAAACTACTTTTCCTTTGAAAACGGTGTCATTGCTAGAGCTTCCTTACTGTCAGAATAGCAACTAGGAGCATCTATAGTAGTACATCTAGCCACTGAACCTACAGAAAGGCCCACTGTTTTGAAGTCCTGCTGAAATGCATTGTCCAAAGTCATTTAGTTAGGATTGCAGAAAATTTGGAGCAAAGCTGCAGATTTAAACAGATTGGCAGGAGGTGGCTGCCAGTCGGAGACACAGATGGAGGTATTTGGAGAAGCCAAAGCAGCATGGTCTTTCTGGTTTTTTTTCTTAAAACCATGAGAAGGATTAGATTTTTAGCACTTGAAGTGACTTTAGATTTTGAGATAAAACACAGCAGGAAGAAATGATATCTTTTTTAGTATCTTCCTCAGGTTTTCTGTGGATTTAGGAGATCATAACCATATTTTAATTTTGTTTTGTTTAGACAGCCTAGGCTTCCAGATTTATGTGTTAAGTGAACTACACAGCAGTTCTTGTATTTGTTGTATATGTAAACATTTGGTAATATTTGCACCTTTTTTAATGTCATCTTGCCAAGAAACTTCTTCAGAGTTTACTGTGGCAGTAGAGTGAATCTGTGATAGTGCTTTCCTCTTTTTTTTCTGTGCAGCTAAAAGAAAGGGGTCAGAAAATTAATCTTCACATTCGAAACACTTGCTCATTGGAACTTGTGGGAGTTCAGTATTGGTTTTAATGAGTTTGTATGCCAGACCACCTGTAGAGATGCAGCTTAGTCACAGCAAAAAGTTGCAGGGAAATAAGGGGTGAGTGTGGGTGCTGTGGCCCATGGCAAAAGCAGCTCTGTAAACACACCAGTGCACAGGGCTTCATGAATTGCCTGTGCTGTCCTGCTGCTCAGCTGACCTTGGACCCCTCTGGTCCATTTTTAAACAAATGCATGCAGAAAAAAGCATTTGCAGGCCTATTCTTAGTAGACTAAAACCTATTTGACATACTGTACTGTTAAGAGAGATGGTTTCCTTTATGCCTTTACTAAGCTTTATGTATTTCAGTGAGCTTTTTGTTTCAACTTCTTATATGGTATTTTTCGTGTGCAGATACAGGGATGTTCTCTATGTAGCTGTGAAATGAGTCACTTAGAATTTTGTGTTCGGTTGTGAACGTGTGACTGCTAAAATTAATCTGAGAATTAGATTAGTTTATTGTGAATAAACAAAAATAAATGGCTACTGAAGTGAAAGGTTATTTGGCAAAGATTTAAAAGTTCAGTTAGCTTAGTTAAAATGTTTAAGTCTGTGCCTTAATAAACTTACTGTGAGGACTAAAAGGAAGATAACTTTATTAGGAAGTCACAGAGGGCTGGTTATAAATAGAAATAGTGCAACATGATCTTATGAAGGAAGAATCTGATACTGTGTGAAATGCCTTGGCCATTATTTTGTTAGTTTTATTTGATCTTTCCTACAAAGTAGCGTAAACCCTTCTTTGTTAAGCAAAATGTTCAAAACTGTGTAAATGAGAGTAGTTCTGCATTATTTTGGTGATAAGAAGTAGAGGTCTAGGCTACCTGGTCATGGAGAATTGGATTAATTTAAATCCAGAAAGATAAAAAAGGGAAAAAATTGAGAAGAGTTGAATTTGAATAGATTTTTTTTCTGCAGTCACCAGTCCATCCTAGTAATCTGTAGCTACCTGACTGATGGTGATTTCCACTATGGTAATAATTTTTGTGATGATTCTGTGATTAAAAAGGAAAAAAAAAATCTTTTATTTTCTGTTCTGTTCTGTAATTTAAATGTATGGCGTATAGTTTGAGCCTTTTAATGCATCTTTAGTTTCAGATCTTAGAGCAAATTACACTTATTTGAACATCTAGTAGACAAGTTTAATGATCTAGTTAATTCTTTGGGACAAGGATGTGACTTCTTGTCCCTTTTTGGCCTGTGATTTTGATTCTGTGGTTCCTGGAACCTCTTCAGCAGTCTCTAGGTCTAGAGAACTGTCTTGAACTAAATTCAATGTATCCAATATCCAGGTTTTCTTAAGTAATAATGCTTTGATTTTCAGTTTTTCTGGTATAAGACATTTCTTTGATGTACTGCATTGTCAAGTGTTGTGTACAAAAACATCCCTTGGAGCTGACTGTAACTTTGAAATGTTTTAACGTGCTTAAAATGTTCCATTATCCTGTGTCATGCTTATCAATGTTTTGTTGCTTTTACAGATTATCTTTCTCAAGGGATAGATCTGTCTGGAATAGAAGTAATTGAAAATGACCTGCTTTTTATTGCAAGAGCTCGTCTTGAGGTGGAAAACCAGGCTAAAAGGTTGCTTGAGCAAGGTGTGGAGACTCAGGTAAAATACATTTTGTTCTTTACATCCTTTCAAAAGGAAAGTGTAAAAGAACTTGAGCTTGGTATGCTTTGTGTAGCACTGTCCAGTGTAAATTAAACAAGAAAAAAGTCTTATGTGAGAAATTCTCACACATGACTATATTCAAATAAATTGACAAAACTCGTCTTGTACAGTATTTGCAAGAATAAAATTTTGCAGCATCTGACCCTGTAATTTGGAAGAGAGTAGGTGAACTGTAAACACTGTCATAAAAGCTTGATGCATTCAACACCATATACAGCATTTCCAATGTTGCCGAGCTTTATAGAGAAATATGAAAAATGCAGTTTCTTAAAATGGTAAGATTACTGCATTTTAGCTGTGCAGAAATATATTAAAAAGATTTGAAAGATTTGCATTAACACTTTAAAAAGCAGTTTAAACTTTGAGGTAAATATTCACTGTAGGGAAATAAAAATGAATATGTATAATTACATTCATCCATATTAAATGTAATTATTGACATCTTAATAACCCGGCTACATCTATTAGCTGTTTGCAGTATCTTTAGTGCTATTTTCTTGCCTTTGTATAATTTAATGTTCTTTTGTCTATACTTTTTAATGTTCTTCAAAACCCAAAGTATTTTAAATCCTCATTGCTGGAGTAAGAGGAGAAATCAGGTACAAGTTTCTGTCAAATTTGGATCTTAAATTAGAGAACAAAGAGGCTTAGAATGAGACATTTTTATTCTGCTTCTTACCAAGTGTTAAACTTCTCTGTAAGTCAATATAGCATTTGTTTGTGCTGCTGAAGATTGACATGAAAATAGAACATATACAGAATAGAAAACCTATTGAATAAATTGGCTTGATTAAACAATTGAGGATTAAAATTATCCATGTGTCTCAAACTTTTACTTAGATCTGTCATTTCAATTAATTTTCTTCAGTAAGGAGTCATGGTTGTGGTAAATACCTTTTGACTATTTGCTGATAACAAAGTGGTAGGAAAAACCACCCCATTTTTCACTTGATTACTATTCCAGTGTTGAAACTTCTGGCTATTTGAGCATGTTGCCAAGCTGTGATTGCACTTTTTGCAAGCTATGAAGCATATACGTTATTAAATAAAGATTGACGGAAGATAGGGCCTAAGAAAAAGCAACTGGACATTTATTTTAAATGTAGCAAAAGTCTTCATCACTGTGGACTCCATCTAGTTTTTCATGTCAGATTTGACCTTCTCTGATAATTTTCTCTTCATGTTAAGTACTAAAATGGAACTGACAAAGAAACCCTGGGGAAATCAATCCCACTCCACCTGAAAAATAGACAGATTTATTAGGTGTTCCAGGCTGTCTCCAGGTAATCAAGAGATTATTGAAGTATATGCCTGTTGTGCTTTAGCCAGGGGCCTGTTTCCAACAAATGGAAGAGTGTTTGGAAGAAAATTATTAGTGCTTAGTCATATCAGAAATAGGGATGTTTTCATGAGGAGGTGTTGGGTTATGCATCACAAGTTTGTTGTTGGATATGATTTGTGAATTTAATGTTGAGAACAATAGTTTGCTTTAGAAAATATGCATGCAAGCATTGACCAAGAAATCTAGAATTTGAAATGTGACTAATGAATAGCATTTCTTTGATTCCTGTTATTGCGGTTTATTGACAAGCTGATTTACATCTATACCTTCCAACCCGAGATTTCCTTAAAGAGGGCATGGGACCTTCATCTTTTCTCCTGCATTAGGTATTCAAAATTCTTCATAGGAACTGTCTTCCTGCCAGTATGTGTTCTGCTATCTGTCTGTAGCTTTGAGAACAGTGCATCTGTATTTATCCAGGTGGTTCTTCAGTTATTTGAAATTCATATTTGCAAATGCAGTTTTAGTTTCCACCCTTGTTTTCATCTGCTGTGTAAATAATACATGGAATCAGTTGCCTATGTAAGAGCCAGCTGTATTTCTATATTTCATGTAGCACTTCTCAGCAATACCTTAAGAGAAAAATTACCCTTATGTCTCCATCTTAGAGTATTTCAGTGTCCACCTAGAAGAGAAGCAGAAAGCAGAAATACATTTTAAAAAGTAAGACTGAAAGTATTTATTTTTAAACAAAAGTAATTAGAATTTGGTGAATTCTTCTAGAATTCAGCTCTTTTTTCAGAGATGCTACTAGAAGTTACTCTGACAAAAAGAACAGAGCTAAAAAGTCTAAACTGCTCCTTTTGTCATTGTTATGTATCCCCTTTGTTTTGGATAGAGATTATTTTTGTTATTTTTATTGTTTATTAAATGATGTATAAGTCACAGACTAAGGCTGTGCACAGATTCCCCCCAAAAATGTCCAGCAGTAGCACATGAAAGCACATATTTATACTTAAGTAATGCACTGTCTTTTTGTGTTCAGTTTAATTCATGTTTTTATGGCATGTCCACCACTGTAGTGTTTGTGTATTTCTCAGAAAAAATTAAATCTCTTCCCCCTTTGGAAATGTGGCATTAGCCTTTGACTGCTTTAGAAGTGAAGCCTTCCACTCCTGTTCCTGGTGGAATCTTAAAGCTGCCATCTGGGTATAAACTAAAAGTGTCTGTCAGTGTGTCTAGAATTAACAGAATCTCATAGAGCTGCAAACCACACTTGCCTTCCTAATCCTTTTAGAAAGAGTAAGCTCTCTTTGCTATTGTTGACAAAAGTAATACAAATAATGGCAAACCTGACCACACAGGTACCAGCGGCTACAGGCAGGTTCTTTTTTGTTCTGTGTGCTTTGTTAGAAACTCCTAGTGTACATAGCACATACAGATGGTCTTTCATGATCCACAGAACAGTTTAAAGAAAATGGATTCCAACCCCATTTTTATTTCTAGTCCTAAACTCCTTGCTAGCTTTCTTTCATACTGTAAGCAGGCTAATGGCAGATAGCATAGGAAGCATGAAAGACTGTTCAGCAGAGCATCAAGAACTTGGTTAAAAGCCGCCCTTCTAACAGAAGGGCCAGGGATATTTTCTGGTTTGAAATTTAGAAAAAGAGATATTTATGCATCTTCCAACCACCTTAAACATCCCCATCATTTCTTTTGCTCCCATGATGAACCATAGGCTGAAGAACCTAGATCTGCTCCTGGTACTACTTCATCCCTGTTTTCAATGGCAATATTGTGTAAAACAATCTGAATAACAAGAAATTACTGGGGAAAAGAGAAATTTGTTAAGATTACTACAGCTCAGTTCCAATTAGAACAGTTTTTCCAGACAGTTTTGTGTATGCTATACTTAAAAATGAGAAAACTTTCTCTGCAACTTAGCTCATGCTTCGAAGCCTTCCTGCTGTATATTGCCATGCTTGGTGTGGGACTTACAGCCAGGGATAACCAAACTTAGCTCCACCTGGTGATGACAACATTAGTAGCTTTAGGATCCAGGATGTGTGTGTGCAGAAAAGAGCTACATTTTCATCTCCTCCATCCTTTTAAAACGTAACCTTAGATGGGCTGGGTTCAATGCTTTAAACAGCAGCCATGGGTCTCCATGAGAGAAGGATGGATTTTTGCATATGTGAAACATATTAGGAACTTATGTTCTTGCTTGTGACTTTACTGACACAAATTGTAATAATTAGGATATCGGTTGTGAGATATCGATGGTATCATTAAAGACTGAGTAGAATATAAATATCCACTTAGGTCTACCAGGATATGGTGTAGAAATGAGAGCAGAATTCAGATTTCTCTGGGTTTGCACTTTAAACAGTTTGTCCTTCTGTGTGTTACAGAAACATTCTGTATCTTTGACCACACAATAAAAATGTTCCTTTCTTGTCTCCTGGAGAAATCTGTAGATGTCTGACTATTGGGTTTGTTTGTTTGTTTGTGGTGTTGTTTATGTTTGTTTGGTGTTTTTTTGGTTTGGAGACATTTTTTAGATTTTAGAGAAAGTATGTGCTGGTTTATTGTCTAATTTCCTTGTATAAGGTGTGGACAAATCTACTTACAAATCTAGCATGGATCTGGAGAGAGTAAAATTCACTGATAATTCATTGAAATTGTTCTGGTCATCCTGTAATGAAATGTCCTAATCATGTTAGAGAAAGAAATACATAGGTGTAAGCCTAATAAGTACCCTTTGTTAAATTTGGTGTGCTGGTTTTTGTTTTTAATACATAGATTTATTTTTTCAAAATGAAGAGCTTTGCTAATTATAACCTTGAAGAATAAAGAAGAGGGGAAATAACATAGAGAAATAAATCCTAAACACTTACATCTGACACTTGTTCAAATGCTGGATTTGTATACACAGGATAAAGAGGTAAACAGTATGATCTGAACACAAAATTCTTAGTTATTCACAGTGTAACATTTTTGTACTGTTGTTATTTTGAGCATATTTGGGGGCATTTTGAGTTTTCATATGGTAATTCCTTGAAAATAATTTGTTTTGTGAATGATTCTGTTGTGCATTCTTTTTCATACTGAACCTCTCCTCTCAGTTGTTGTCTCTGGAAAAAGTACAGCTTTTTTTTACCTTAAAAAATTACTAACTAGATGTATATGTGTAAGTGTTCTTAACTAATGCTACTTAGTGCCTGAGAAAAGTGATGAGAGGATGAAGTGTCAGCATAATTAACCAGTTGTCTGGTAGTGATTATCCTGGAGCTGCTCAATTTATCTCAGTTCAGGGTTCCCTAAGCTAGGCACTCGTGTAGTACATCTTGCAGTGTTATGGCAAAATTGGTGAAATTAATCTGAGATCTCTCATAGACCAGCATTTAATCTCTTGTCAAGAATCTCTAATAGGTCTTGTTTCTTAGCCCCCAAGGCCTTGGAGGGGAAAGTACGTACATAATTGACCAGTTTTCCAGACACAATCATCAAGAAGTTGCATAATTTATTTCATTTCAGGGCCCTCTGAGCGGAGTGCTTAGCTAACACAGCTTGCAGAGTTATGGCAAGATTGGTGAAATTATTCTTAAATCAATCATAGGTCAGTGTTCAGTCTAATGTCAAGGGTCTGAAGCAATACATGCACTTACTATCCTGTGGCAGCATTTTCCAGTCATGCAAATGCACTTCAAGGTGTTTAAGATATTCAGATATTAAGAATGGTTGGCATTGGGCTCCATTTTCCACTTTTTTGATGAAACATGGAAAAATATAATAGTGTTGTATTTTCTAATTGCTTCTAATTATTACTGCCAAGAGTGTGGATGGTTCTTGGAGCATGACTGTCTGGGCAGGGTCCTGTGATCTAGAGTTTCTCAGTTTCTTTCAATCTTGCCTATTTTAGCAAGAGTATGTGTTGCACTGAAACATTCTTTTTTCTAGATTACTTCACGATATTTAAACACCTTGATTTAAATCAAAGTAAGCCTGCTGTTTTTTGCTGGTTTAGTGTCTTCTTCAGATGAATGCTTCATTGTGAAATGGACTGTGCAAGTACACAAGTGAAGTTGTCAGCTCTGTGGAGATGTGCTTGATTGTAGAACAAAGTCTGATGTTGTAGTGGGATGTCATTTCGTGTGCCCTGTGGTTGTGTAGGGACCTCTTTAATGTTCAGCTTTAGTTCATTTAGCGTAGAATCTGTAACATTACCCACACTGATGTACTGTGCTAGTCCAAAGCACAATTTTAGTTTCCAGGTGTTTTTGCCTACTCTTTGCTGTTTTTATGTATTAGCTATCATATTTTGTCATGTGTTTTAAATAATACAAGCCCCTATGCACTTCAGCATGTCAGTGGGATTGATTGCTGTTATGTAGATGTACATAACTGCATAGATGTGCATAATTACAAAATGATCATTAGAATAGCAAATGAAGTAGGGAAAAAAAAAAAAGAGAGAAAAGAACCCCTCCAATCTGGCTCATAGCCATTCATCTTTTTATCCATATACTATTGGTTATCCCCATAAAAAGCCTGGAATAACTAGAGTTGAAATGTTACTAGAGTATGCTTTTTTTTAAGTTAAAAAAAAAAAATCATTGCTTCTTTCTTCCTTTTTTTCTCCTTTTTATTCTGGCATTTATTTCTATTTTGAAAGCTAGTAGTTGGAATTTAACCTTGTTACTGTCAAAAATTTAACCAATATAGTACACTTTAGGCAGTAGTTGGTATATTTCCTCATTATACCACAATCTTGATTCCCTGCAGGAGATCCTTATGGAAACTAGACAGAGACAGTTATTTTGTAATAAAATGATTGACTACAGTATGATATAGAAATAGAAGGATTTTCTGATTATTCAGTTTGAAGTCAATTATTTGAGTCTAGAGTAAGAAGACTGAAGTCTTATGTGTAAAGAGGAAAATGTGAACCTGCTTGCTACTTTTGGCATAAGATGACCAATTGGTGGTACCTATTGTTGACTTTAAATCATCTAGGTTTTTTTTGTGAAAATGGAGTATGAAATTCAAAGCCTTTTATTTAAATTCATGATAACCACCCATTTTACTGCTTTTTCTAATTCTAATGTAGACAGAGAAGACTTATTCCAACATGTTATAGCTGTCATATTGGCCTTTGTTCTGAAAAATCACAATGGCATTTGAGGCTGTTTGATTAAAATCCTACTAGCTTATACTGTTTCTAACCTTTCTTTTAGAGTAGCTCTGTATACATATGGAGAATTTTCACTTAATGTGTTTAAATATCTGCACAAGTTTTACTCTATCCTAACCTTTAAGTTTCTTTATTGTAGAAATATACTCATGTTGCATTATTCAATTTTATTTCTCATCTTCAGTCTTATGGTTATGATTTTCATGATCTTGTTAACTTGCTAAATCAGATTCCTTCATCTGGCCATCTGGTGCATGGCACTACTGAAGGAGTTTTCTATAAATCTAATTTTTTTTTCATTGAACTATTCTATTGAGATGTGATGCAGCAACGTATGGCTCATGTAACAACCAAAAAATATCTTCTAAGTAGATATTAGTTATATCCTACATCTGAACCGTGAACTTCATGGGCATTAACCGAACCTTATAACATTTTCCTTTTACTATTCTGGTCTAAAAGGAGTTTGTTTTATCTTAATGTATGATCTAATGGAACTGAAGTGTTAACCACGCCTCAGTAATTCAAAATCACCAAGCTAAACACTAAGCATGAATTTATACCTCTGAACTGTGGATTAAAAATAAACCACAGATTTCTCGGCAACATAATCGGCTGATAGTGATATAACCTAGAATATCCTTTCAGTTTCCATAGGAACAGATGAGAGAATGTTTTGAATCTTGGAATAGCTAAAATGAATGTCTGACTTCAATATAGTTCATTTTACTTTGCAGCTTGCAACCTCTGCATGTAAGGGCTAAAAATGTGCATTAAAAAAGGATGGTGGAATACTGGCATAACACATATTAAAGTGGTTTTAGGAGCAGTAGTAACAACAATAACAAAAAATAGTATTGCAGGTAAAAATAAGGTATTTCTGTGCATAATTCTTCAGGTGTTAGCTCTGTATTTTATTATATGGGTGCAAAAGGTGTTTTCAACTCCATAGGAAATGAGAACCATTAATTTTTCCTTTGTGTTAATGGCTCATTTATTAAATGTTTTACAACAACAAAAAATTCTGTCTTGTTGTCATCTCTAAATTTCATGTCCAGCCATTGTTTAATCTTACTGTGTTACATTGTATTAGATGTATTTTCTGATTGAAATCACTTGTAGAACACAAGAAAACTTTATGTAGCCAGAAAGAAAAGATCAGCAAAATTTAAATGGAATATGTAGTGTGTTATTTAGGTGACTATAGCAAAAAATGATTGTTGAAGAACAGGCAAGGAAACATGGCAGCTGGAGTAGTACCTGTTGTATTAGATTTTTGACATCACTTTAACAGGTCATGTTGCTACATCAGAGGAAATGTGCTTTGAGTGTAAAAAACATTAGCAATATTTATTTATCTGTGTCTTTGAGATAAATGGATATGTAACTCTAGTATTGATGTAGAGGGAAAATACGGAGATCTTGTTAAAAAAATGTTAGGAATCTGAGTACCCATAACGTGAAGCATTGTGCATCCAGGTAGAAATTATAGTGTGTGACTGCTTGTTCAGTACTTGGGCTCTTTTCATTTTTTGTACCTCATTTAAGGTACAACATGTTCTCCATTTAAGATACTTGATGCTTAAACATTTCTTATGAGGAAATTAGGATGGTGCTGAAAGTAAAATTTAAAAAAGAAGAAAGAAGCAAAATGACAAAGAGGTAATGAGTTGTGATAGTTTCTCTTTTCAGTGAAACAAGTTTTCGACAGAATGGAGCTGCACTGTGCTAATATAGTTCAAGTAGTAATTTTTTTAAGGTATTTGTATTCCAAGACTATTTTAACTACCATTAATTTAGAAGACTTATGAGAGCTGTAGTTATTGGAGCATATGGGCAAGTTCAATAGCAACATTTTGCAAACAGAAGGATTTTAAAATAAAGGTAATATCTAGGACTTTCCTGCTCAGTATTAGAATATTGTTTGCTGTTGTATATGTGTGGAAGACCCTTTGTCACATGTTACTTTCTGAATATTGATCCTTTTTCATTAATGATTTAGTTTGCAATTTTTCTAGAAAAAAATTTTGTTTGCAACAGCATTTAGCAAATTCCTCACAAAGTGTGTAGTAGGTGTTTTAGGCAAGTATTAGCAAATCTCATTCCACAGGTGGGCATATACAGAGAAGTTCTGAATGTCAAGAGGTAAACAGGTAGGTTCTTAACAAGTATTTGAGTTTGCAGGTTTCTATGCTTTAGTGATTAGGCAACACTGGCCCTTGTTGACAACACTGGTCTTGTTTCATGAAAATGCTTTTTCACTTGTATGAAAATAACTTTTTTTTCTTAAATCCTGGAAGCTTCTATTTTCTCACTCAGTAATATCTTCAACTGTAATTATTCATTTGTTGAAATATTTTCAGGTCTAGTAGAAAAAAACATTGTAAAACGAATGTAAGTTTTAGTTCTTTAGTTTATGTTCAGCAGAAAGTTTTCAGGTGTGGGAGTGAGCACAGAGGACCCACTAATTAGGCATGGAAGGGTCCCTTGCCTTCCATCCACCACCTTTCTCAGTCAGCAGCTCTTGCTGGGAGTTTGCCTCCCCAGCTCTGGGCTGTCCCATGGCTGTGCAGCTGTGCAGCACTCACCTGCATTTCACTCCACAGCCAGTTCTGATGAACTTCTGCAATATTCAGAATCAGGTTCAGGCCTTAAAAATGTGAGGATTTTTATGTACCAGATATTGAAGTTGTGGTCAATTAGTAGAACAAACAAAATGCACAGGTTTTGCTTTTTGTGATGAGGCAGAATGGGGGGTATTGTGTTGCGATGTATTAGCAGCTATTGTTTTGTAAAACCCTCAAATTCGATTAGTTTGAGGTTAGAGAGCTCTTTTTTCCTGTCCTTTGGATTTTTTTTTTTTCCTTCAAATCATATTAAAGCAGAGAACTGAGATATGAAGTAGTCATTGTTTCCCAGGTTTGGATTGTCTCCACTGGGGTGGTGGCAGTGGCAGCAGCTTTCTCTGCAGTACCCACATGCCCATGGTTAGGACATACGGCTGTCCTGCCTTCCTCCATCCTTCAGCTGGCTACCATTACACTGCCTAGGTTTCAAAATGCTTTCAAAAACATTCAAATTAAGAAGTTGTCTCACACTGGACATCTTGCTGTATTACCTCTGTTGATTTCCAATCTGTGACCCCAGCTAGCCCACCAGCTGCCTTCTGGGAGCCCTATATTTGTATCTGAGAGCCCTGTATTTGTATCTGAAATGCTACTGCAGATCAGCCCATGGCCCAAGTGAGCCCAACAGAACTAGGGTCTGCCACCTCCTGTGCTGTTAGTGTCCCCTACAGCTGCTGGGGGAGGTGTTTGCTCAGGGCTTTGGGTGGCTTGGCCAAGGGCGTGATATTTCTTGTTGCTCATCAGTTAGCACTGCTGGCTGTTAATTGTATGTCTGCTGGACACATGTTCCAGAGAGTAGTCTGCAAAGCAGACAGCCCCAGTGAGATGTTGTCAACAGCAAATGGAGCATGAAACATTAGCTTTTCCCTTCCCTCAGTGGCAGGTAGTACACTGTGATGTAAAGAATTCATAATTAGTTGATATGAGGCACAGACTCAAATGTACTGCCTTTAAGCAAATATTGAAAACAGAAGAAAGTAAGAGACTGCATTTTGAGGAGAAACCTGCTTGGACAGACACATGTATATTTAATCAGTCTTCAATAATTCATGTAATATTAATGTGAAGCGTATGGTAATACAAGTGTTTAATAAAATGGTTTGGGCTGAAATTTTGATACCTAATTGGGAGTTGTTGCCTTTTATGTTATATCTGAAAATTCTTTGGGAAAAGGTAGAATTAGCTTAAGTAAATTATTTAATATTACTACAACTATGTGTGCTATACATATTTATCTGAAAATAGTTTAGTCCTTAAAGTCACTAAATTCTTTAACTAAAAGCTGTGTCTGATTTTGCACAATAATTTTGTGCCATGACCTCTTTCAGTGCCTTTCCCAGAGAATCCATCGCTATTTAAACTGTCATTTTTTTCCTTTGCTGTTTTTCTTATGACAAGGTACTGCTTATGTTTGCTAGTCTGATTTTTTTTTAAAAAAAGACAGCTTCAATAAATAGCATAAAGTACAGATTAATGTTATAAAAACAGCAAAAAAGGGAAGACTTTGGTATTACTGCTCAGTTTTCTAGGTTTCATGACAGTTTATATGATAGTGATACTTTATTAAAATGATGAAGTTAAATCTCTATCTTTCTAACTTGACCTTGTTTCGTAATGCCATAAATTTCATCAAGTTTTCATTGAACGGGCTTTGAAAAATTTTGGTAGCAACTCTTTTACAAGCTCTTTAATGAAGCGTGATATTTCTTTGTGTACAATAAAGATTGTTTGAGCAATTACTTGAATAATCAGTAATTTACATCTTGAAGCAGGGCCAGCATTTCTGCTGGCTAAACATGTTGGAACAGCAGAAGAAAGGAAAACAGTGATCTTTGGAGAGACCTCATGCAAAAAATCCAGATGTGCAGTCCACCTCATTCATTTTTCAAACCTGTAGTTTTTCCCTATACATGATGGGCTTTCCAGAATGAAAGACTTGTAAAAGAGGAGGGAGTGATGAATTCCTTGGTGATGAATTCCTCAGTGAACACTGTTGGGAAAATGGAACTACTCAGGAAGCACCTGAGCATACATTTTTAGAAGCCCACATTTTAGGGTAATGGAGATAACATAGTAGCAAAAATAGTCATGAGAGTGTTTTGTCTAATCTAAGGAGAATTAGTTCATGCCAAAATCTGTCCCTTGTACTGTTTGCTGAACTATGCTGAGGCTGCACTGCTGTTCTGCCTCTGTCATTCTGATGGAATGCCTTCAGAATTCTGAGGAGTGCCCACGTCAGGGGCGAGAGGGACTGCATGTCCATGTTTCATCCTGCTCCTCTTGGTCACAGAGCACACGTGTTACAGCAATTGGGTGCTGATACACAGTTCCTCTCCAGAGCTCAGATGGAGCATTGTGCAACTCTTCCTCTGCGGGAGTGGGGAGGAAGGGAGGGTGGAAGATGAACTCCTTTCAGTCTTTTCCCCTCCCTCCTCCAGTGCTGTATATGAGCAAAGCTAAAATCCATATGCATTTGGGAAGGAACGTGTGCTGTAGTAGGAGTTACCAGCAAGAAGGATGGGAGGGTGCCATATGTTCTCCTGCACTGCAGGTTTTACTCTTTCCTAGAGATTTGTTCTAAAATCCTATTGATTTCTTGTCCAGAAAATTTAGTTGTCTTTTGTACTTGATCAGTATTATAGGAGGTCTGGCTGTTCCTGCTTAGTACTGCTATATCCTTATATTGGGATAGAAGTATTGACTTTTTTGAGAAAATCCTGAAACACCTTGTTCTTTGTTATTAATGTTAGATGAAGGATTTTCTGGAATTCAGATCTAGGTCAGTATTTATTATTACTGTTGGGGTTTTTGTGTACTGCATATTGAAGACCACATTCCTCAAGCATGTGTGTTTCACCCAGTAGAGACTTGTAGTGTGACAATGTTGGTTGTTTTTTGCTGCAGTTTTGTGGTTTTTTCTGCCTAAGGAGATGTTAATGCATGAGGCTTTTTCATTATCTTTCTACTTGACTCTTGTTTTATCCCCCTTTAAAATGCTCACTAGGAATCTGAATTTCAAAATTGTCTGCAAATAAATATAAGCAACCTTTCCACAGACCTGAGACTTTTTATTTGCTGTGCAGCTACAGCCTATTCTTCTATCCTTTTGGGGAATTCACTCCTATTGATTTAGGGTCAGCATTCCACCACACCTTAGAATTAATCTACCTCATGATCAAGGACATTTTTCTTCTTAGTAGAAAGTATCGCTCTTCACAGAGACCCTCTGACAGTGTTTTCATGTACGGCACAGTGGGAAAACATCACTGTGTCACGTATATGTTGCTTCAGTGCAGGTTATAAAAATAAAATAGTAAAATTAATAAATTCACAGCGTTCTACAGCGAGCTAAGAAACCTTGTGCTCATGTAGCCTGACTTGTGTAGTGCTGGACACAGACTTAAATTCATCAGATGATGAGCTGTAAGGTGTAAAGAATAACAAGTGTTATGAGCTGGAAATTAAAGCAGGGGATTTGATAATTAGTTAACTTTCATTGAATTGAACAGTTTTGAATCTTAAATTGTATAGCCATGTAAACAAAATAGTCTTTGCTCTGAGATTTGACATGGCAAAACTGCTCACAAAAATAAAGAAGATCATTGAAGTAATGGCCTGGCCTGTAAACATCTAAAAATCAATCTCATGCATATTATTTTAAAATGGAGACTTGTTAATAATGAGGTCTGCATTTGTATTTTATATTCTCTATTCAGTTTAGAAATCTTACAATTTATAGAATATCTTTGGGATTTTCTTTACAAAAAAGATAATCTTTAGCATAGTTTTTAGTTCTGTTCAGAGGCTTTCATTCCTAATTCTAGGACAAGTGACAAGAACTTTAAAAAATGTTAGGCTGTTGGCTTCAGCTAGATCTCAGATTAGTTTTTTAATCCACAGCTGAAATCTTTTTCCCTACACTGAGAGTACCTCATACTTTGTGCCTTGAGAGTGCTATTTGGAAGAGCAACTTAATCCTACATCTTGATGAGTAATTGTAGCCACATATCATTTCTCTTGCACATTAAACTTCTCCCGTAAAGATTTTTTCTATTGCATCTGTATAAAATTTTTTTGAACCAGTGATTCCCTCTTTTTTTTTTTTTTTTTCTTGAAACCTGTACTAGTAAATAAAGTGTGCCTCAGGTAAAAGTGCTAAATGTTCTGAAACACTTTTGGTTTTTACACATTATACTATTATGTATTCCAATTTCTGTAAAAGATTTTTGTATGCTGATTTTTTTTTTTCTGTACCACACTTACTTATATTTCATGGTAGTTAAGTTCACAGTTTATGTGTCATTCATACAAGAGGAAATACTAGGGGGACAGCAGCTGAATTTTAATAATGTATGAGGAATTACTTAGTTGCAGTAGGTTTTCTAAGGCCCTTTTAGTTAAGGATCTCTGTCAACAATCCCTTTGAATGTTTTATATAAACTGAGGGTTTTTACCTTGACTATGAATGTTCAGAGGAGGTCTGGCAAAGCTGATAATGTTACTCATAATTTAAGTGTTCATTTCTGCCTCTATGTTTGTGGCTTTCTTGGGATGAAGAAGAAGCTGGGCTAAATTAAAGTTGTTGTCCTTATCTTGTGTATTAGACCCAAGTTGTTCTTTGATGTCAAGTAGCTCATCTCTTCTGTAGACAAAAGCTACTGTTCATGGAAGTAGAATCTTTGACATAGAATTCATGAAACCATGTCATGGTGTATAATTTTACATATGTGCTAAGAATGTTATTTTAACTGAGAATTTACTGAATTTTGTCTCTGAGGATCGTTATTATTGTTTTGAAGTCACAGGGAGTTTTCACACTGACTAATGTCATTGAAGAACCCTTCCAACCCAAGCTGTTCTGTGCTACACCTTACAGAGCATCCAATTATGCAGCAGCATCACACATGAAGCTTAGACTGGAGCATGAGGCACATTGTCACAGCCAGCCAGTACTGTTGAGAGGCAGCCTTTTCTATTCCCTTGAGCTGGAATAAAATTACACACCTGTGATACAGGAACTTCGTTAATGTTTTCAAATAAAGACAGAGTTTTGGGTTTTTTAGAAGTATGTGGGAGCCAGAGATACCCCATGGTTATTGTGAGTGGAATTTGTATTCCATATGCCTTAATATGACATTTCATTTTGTCCAGACCACAGTGTCTTTGCTTTGTCCATCTGAATAAATTGTGTACCATGATGGTTTGCTATCCTGTCTTCTGCCTTTTTTAGGTCCATGAGAATGTTGAATAGAAGCAGAATTAGGACAGTTAAAGAGACACGTGTTGGGGTGTCATACGCTTTGGTTATCCCACCTTATTCTTTATGTTCATTGTTAGACCATGTTTGCTTGGCTTACTTAGGAAAGTCACTTAAAATAGTGTCTGCCTTGCTTCAAATCAGAACATGTTACATCTCCTATTCAAGGGTTTGTTTTCTCTGTCACAGAAATAAATTACTTTGGTTTGGCATGAGTCGTTTCTGACAAAGCTGTCTTGGCTATTATTTAGCACCGTATTAAAATTTCCTTGTGCATATCAAAAGGTAATTTAGCTGTGCAGTCAAATGTAAATAAGTTATTACTTTGTGGTAGTAAGACTTAAAATATTACAATGCTGTTTGATGGTCCAGTTTTGAAGAACAGAAATGTATGAGGTGCTAATTTCAGAATTTCAGACTGTGCAACATGCCTCTGCTGTTAATGACTTTTTTATAGTAGAGCTTTAAACTCCTTCATGTATTGTTTGCATTTCAACTCAAATTTCTAGGAATTTTCTCACAAAGATTGGTAATTAAGATACTTTCTGGATGTAATTAGTGCAGCATACTGTAATTAATGAACTTGCAATTGCAAAATGTAGATGTATTCTTAAAGTACTACAACTTGGATAGTGAAAACATTTACAACCTGTATCATTCATGGAAAACACTAGTACTCCTTAATATAATTTGCAATGAATCAGTGAACTCCTTTTCTCCTTCTTCAGCCCCCGCTGCTGATAGTTATTTTAAGATCAAAATTAACAGTTACATATATACAGTTCCTGTAAATCAGATAGATTTTTCAAAGTACATTTTTGATAATGCTGAAGCTAAAGTACCTGTTCTAGGGTGGGTCACACATCACCTGTAAATATCTGGCAGAATTCTTCTGTAGTAAAGTGTTTATGAAAAGCCTTACGTTTATGAAAGCTTATTAGTCTAATAATTCCAGAATTTTACTGTTGTACGTAGCTGTACACATCCATTTAAGAAGTAGGAACAGACATTTTTGGAGACTACTATAGTCGATTCTCTTGACAGCCAAATGAGATGATTAAATGGGACTAACATAATCTACTCTGAAACCATTTTTAAAAAGTCACATAGTTGAAGACAGTTTCTGACCTGCTGTTAAATTAGATGTCAAAGTTACCTCTCAACACCTCTGTTCTCCTCCCAAGATGCTAGAGAAAATACATCTGCTTTTCAAAACAAACAAAATAAAGGGATGTAGAAAATATTAATGTAATGATTTAAATTTGGAATATGGCCAAATTCACAGTACTCTTATCTATGCTCATTCTGTCTCAGTAAAAAGATTTGGAAAGATTTGATAAAAGAGCACAAGAATTTTTAGGACTATAAACCCACTGTCACAAGAATAAATATTTAAATACTGAGGTTATTTAGTATATAAGGTAAATAAGTTGTGCAAATAATATATGTGTAAGCATATAAGACAGTGACTGATACAGAGAAGATAAAATGGAGTCCTTTAGGCTTTGCAGTTTTCTAACCAGGTCATACACTTGTTGTCCAACAGAGTTTTTCAGAGTAGTAAACAATTTCAACAACATGTTTCTTACAAAAGTCATAACAGTAAGAAAAATTATTTGTTAAGTATTAACTTTAGACTAATGAAAGTACTAATATAGAACATTTCCAAAACAGTCACATTTAAAATGTAAATTTTAAGAATTTAAGGTGTATCATTTATGCACAGTATTTCCATTTAAGATCTGAGAAATCTCAGAAGAGGTCTCTGTGTCTCAGCAAAGGGACAGGCATCTGTCTCTCTAAAGAAAGATGGAACTGTGTTCCTTTTGGTTTTCAGCATTAATTCACACTCAAGTTAACATAAAATCACTGGTGTGTTGTAGATTCTTGACAGTACAGTCAAGACTCCTTGTCATGAGGAGCTTTGGTTAATCATTTTACAGTTAACTTTAAAAATAAAGTATACTCAGTCATGATACTCATGTGCTCTGCTTTCTCAGTAATGCCAGAGAATGCAAAAAGAGAATAACAAAAATTGCATTACCATTATTTTTGTAATAAATGTTAGAGGAAAAATTGTTAACCACTAGCAACTTCTTTGCTTATGGGAATATTAGACTGCATGTGCCTGCATTTAGGAAAGAGGCTGTACTAGGATGTGTTTAGTCTCTTGAAAATAGGAAAGTCCTGAAAGTCCGAGTGGTGTTATTGTGGTGAGGTGTTTGCATGGAAGTATTCTTGTATATTCTGTGATTTACTTATTTTTTCAAGGAGATCTTCAACAGCATCTTAATGCTTATTACCTGTTTCACAGACATTGATGACCTTTACAACAGTATGAAATCGTATTTGTATATGACAGCAAGTTAGACTGGAGCAAAAGAATGGATTTTTTTCAGGAGTTTATAAAAGTCTACTTTACTAACTTCTGACACAATTTATTATGTAAGATAATAATATTTTAACAATGGCATTATGTTAAAATTAAAACTCTTTGTTTTGCTTTAATATATCCATGATGTCAAGACTTGGCTGGCATACATGTCAAAAGGTCAGTAAAAATTACTTTCGGGTATAGCTTAAGTGTGCAGAGATTACAATTTAACTAAGTAATGTGGTAACTCTGTTACATTCTTCAAGTAGGCTCCTTTTCTTAGGTAACTCTTATTGTGGGCTCAGATAAATAGAGAAGTTCTTAAGTTTTCAAATTAGAGTTCTGAAATTCATAGCTTCTTGGGAAATTTGTTCACATGAAAAATAAGTGTTAAAAGACACTTAAATGTATGCATATATGTCAAATTCGTCCTTGGTTGCTGACTGCTGCACGTTAACCTCAGCAGTGTGCCTATATATGACATAAGTGATGTCACAATGTTTATCCAAATGACATTGTCACAGGAAATAGCTATTATTAGCCCAAATGTTTCCTTCTTAGGAATCCTTTCAAACTTGATCTGCCTCTTTGAGTTTATTTTGATACAAGCCCCTGAAAAGGTCGTGTCCTTTTATTACAAAATCTTTTGCCTCTTTTTTTTTTCCTTCCTTGAAAAAGCAAGCTAACAACACTTGAACATAATTAGATCCTCTGTCTCGCAAATGACCCAGACAAGTATTTATCACCCAAGAAAGTTCCTGATATAGAGTTTTTGTAAAAGTGATATCATACTAGGTGTCAGAACAATTCCACAAAGTTCAGAGGTCTTCTGAGGAATTATAAGAGAATTTGTATAGGGTTAAGCTAGAGTTCATTTAGCTTGACCCCAGCCATTTGGAGCTCTGAAGTCAGAAATTCCTGCAAGAGTCAAAAATCTGTGTGGTACACCTACAGTGTGATGATTGCCTTTGTTGGGATGGGTTATCTGAATGAAGTTTAGGCAAGTAGGCATTCCTTTATCTGTAGCCGTATAATAGAATGAATCTGACTCTGAACAAATGCAAATTTTTTTTTACATGAGGTATAGATGGTTTTTGTACTTTCTTGAGCCCTTTTAAATGCAATGTTAAGACTTAAAACATATATTGGAAACAAGGTTTAGCATTGAAAATGCTGGGTTTAGTTTTCCTTAGTGAAAAGCATCCTGTGTTTTAGGGCGTAAATCCGTGTTTAAATTGTATTTCCTTGGACAGTCATCTTAATGCCTACTGATGAGATTCGGTGCTTTTGTGATGCTGGAGCCAGTCAAGATCCTTTATTACAAAATTTGTTCAATCATCATCATCTCTGCTGGGTTAAAGATGATAACCTTACACAGTACAGTTTACCATACTAGATCAGCATTAAAGTTAGGCCTTCAGTTCTCATTGCCAGTTCGGAGTGGATGCATAGGACTGTGTAGCACTTAGGCCTGGGGAAGAAACTGATGTATTTTAGGATTTTCTCTTACATTATAAAATCATCCTTTGATCCCTTAGAAGGTTAAAGAATATTTTATTGCCACTGAGATTTTGTATGCAGACAGACACAAGCATTTTCACTGATGTAATGATTCAGCAAGGAAAGTTCAAATGATCAATTAAAAACCATAATTTCTGCAATGCTACTATGTTCTTTGTCAGCAAACAAGGAGGGTGAACAAGGATTCATCATCTCTAGAGAAACAGCACAAGTCAATAAGGCAAGTGGAGGATTCAGATCACAGGAGCCCTTGCCATAGCTTCTCTTAAGTTTGCAAAAAAAGAAGAAAAAAGAAGGAATTTGTAGTCTATCATTCTAGAATGGTATGTTTTTGAATGCTTTGCAGTTTGTGTGCTTTGTCTCTTCAAATAAACCCTTTTGAAAAAAAAAATCTTTTTCTCTGACACTCCATTTTAAATCACAGGGGTAAACAGAAATGCCAGCAATTTAGTATATTTTGCTAAAAGAACCCTCTCCAGGGAAGAGGCTCATGAACCAGGATTTAATTCAGAAAAGAAAACAAGTCTAATTACTATAATCAGTGAATTTTTGTTTAGATTGATGATAAAGAGCTGATCCTCTAGAGCTTTAATATTTTTATCAATGTAAGTATGGATATTAAGGGTCTGATGGGTAAAGAGTAAGCAAAATATCTAAAGCCTTCTTGATGACAACTGCCCATTAGGAGCAAATATACATAATTTTATTCCACCCAGCAAACCACTGCTTCTGAGCCTGTCCTGAGTGTGTGAATGATGTGGTAATATTTTTCTCCAGGCTTAGTCTGTAGATAGAAGACCTGTAGGACAGATACCCATTTTTAAATTAGAATCTGGATCTAGACTCTATCAAAAGAGTCAGAAAGTGTACCTGGGGTGGCTGGGAAGCTGTGGGAGGATTCCAGATGATAGCTTGGTTGCAGGGTGTTACTGCCTTCTGTAAGGTAGAGGTTAGAGAGATGCAGTGTTTGTGTAACAAAGAAACCTTTATCTGCTCATTAATCTTAAAACTTGAAAAGCTAAACTGTATGTAGTTGTTCATTTGGCTTAAAGCTACCTCCATGTTTCTGCACAGAATGAGATGTTAAAAGACAGCTTGCTGAGGAATGGCAAAAGCGGAGACATTGCTACAGTTCATTTATTCTGTTCTGTATGTTCTGTATAGCTTGTAAAACAGTCTTCCCTATGTTGACCCTGCCACAGCTTGTTTTGTGAATGTTTTGACTGTGTTTTGGTGTTAAATAGTTGTTGATAGTTGCTTTTCAGTAAACCTCTTGTGTTCTAAATATTAAGAACTTGTCTCAGTTGATCTGATAGTAGACCAACTGGTGTTGGAGTCAGAACTCTGATGAAAAGTGTATTATTTCTTGTAATTGTTCGCAGTTTATGAATATACCACACATTTCCACCCCCAAAGAACTAACTGTGCAAAAGCAGTACTCAGTAGCAAACCTTTTAGTGGGCTGTGCTCAACCATGCTGTGTTAACAGCTGTTTTGTTTCAACTACTGATGATTTTTGTCTAAACCTTTCCCTCTAGAATTTTGCCAAAACATAACACTTTGACACAACTTGAAAATACTCTGGCTGCTGTTTGCATATTACTTGACTAGATCTAACTTCTGAGAAATGCACTTAGGCCACCTTTGAAATTATTTCTTCCTGGCCAAAAAAAAACCCCCAGTTGTGCATTGGAGAAGAATATTACTTACGGTCTGCTGCAAGAAGAGTATCCTGAGTTTGAGAACCGATTTAACTACTGCCCTACCATGGACCTGCACGTGTATGAGGATGTGGAAAGCAGAGATGCCTATTTTCTCAAAATCTGGAAGAGGAGATTTGTGAAATACATAGTTTCACATATATACACACATGAAGGCTAAAAAGATCCACTAAAACCCTAGGACTCTTTCTCACATTTTGGACCTTCCCACCCGTTACTCACTACTTTCTCAGGAAGCATGTTTTTTACATGGCCTTCAGAAATATTTCGTAGTACGCTCTCTTTGAAATTCATTACCTTTTGAAGAAATGTTGGTAAACAATGAAGACTCTATAATTAAATCTTGAATTTTCACTTACCTTTAATTTTCACTGGAATATTTAGTTGGTTTGTACCTGTTGGCTGAGTATTAGTGAAAGTGAACTAGAGGAGAGAGAAAGCAAGGAAGGTAAAAATAGCTGAAGGTAGAGTCGAATATAATCTATGGTTATAGTGAATAGCTCTAGAAGGCATTTCAGTGGAAAAAAGGCCATTTTTTTTTCAAAGGAATAAAGCACATAGCTTGTATTTAATTTTGTGGTAAGTATTTATGTTATTTGTGTTAATCCAGCCTGGTAACAAGCATCAAGTGTCATTGGACTTGCCACATAAATTACAGTTATTTTTTCTTTGTTTTACCCTTTTTCTATCAAGCCAAAGAGAGAGTAAGGCATTCTTTTTACCTTTTCTCAATCCGTGGCTCATCTTTTTCAGTTTGGCTTTTAGGATGCTGCTGTTTGCTTCCTCCTTCCCAGCTGTTCACTAGAAGATTCAGGACTGAAGCCAATTCAGTTGCTTTCCTACTTTATTACCAAAAATGGCAAAATTTTGCCAATGTTGTCATTTTCCCATCTCAATAATAGATAATAAAGTTGCACATGAGGGGTTTTGCATATCTTCAATTTTTTGAGTGTGGGTGGAATACTATTTCAGGCTCTTACTCTGAAATGCTAAAACATGAAAGACTGTATTATGTTTTTTTTCCATGATAACCAATATTTTTAGCTTATTTCTGATTCATCTGAATCTGAGATAAGATATCAAAGGCACAGATACAATGCTGTGTAGAGAAGAGGGGACAACCCTCCCTAAAGTTTTGGAAATGTGTGGGTTTTATTTTTGCATTTTACCAGAGGACGAAGTTTCTTGACATGAGCTGTAATTGAGTTTGATAGGAACTAGTGTAGAAGACAAATTCTATTGAATTTAAGCACATCTAAATGCCTCATTGGACAGGGTATTTTGGTTTTGTTGTATTTTTAAATGCTGTATAACTTTATTAAAGAAATGCTTGGACAAAAAATTTTTTAAAGACTAGTGAAGAGCAAAAAACTCTTCAGAAGTTTGTATAATATCCAGGGCCAGATACAGACATTATGAAGAATTACTAACATTACTTCACTGGAAGCAGTAAATTCAGGCACACCCTACTGCTGATGTGAAGGGATCTGTAGTCTTCACCTGCTTCAACTTTGCAATGAAATCATATGACTAACACCATTCCTCATTTAGTTTAAGGTTGTCTCCATTCTTATTAATGAAAACATAGGTGTTCATCAAACAATTTTGTTTGAGAGACTCTGAATTGTGAATTTCTATAGATTTTAAGGTGAAATGCGGGTATGGTATATATGACTCAAGAATCAGTATGAGTACGTACATATAATCTCTTATATGTAAGTAAGATTGTATAATGTTTAAGAGCTGAAGAACATTTTTGTAGATGCGATGCAATTTGATTTAAAGAATTAAAACCACCAAAAAGATTAGCTAACTTATCCATGAATGTATCTGTTAGGTGAGTGGTTTTTTTGAGGGAGAAAATGTACTCATGAAAAATGCATAGCTAATGTTTCAACAGATAGCAAAGCAATTTTTCCCTATTACAGTCAGTGGAATGAAGTGTAGATGCATGTGGGACAATACCTGTGTATGGGTACTGTACAGACATGCAATGGCAGGATTTTCAGGATTGTCAGCTGGAGGAGGTACTGGTTTCACAGCAGCAGCAGCAGCTGATTTTCTAACCAGGCTATCACTCTGAAAAAAAGAGCTTAACTGCTTCCTACATGAGATTGATTGCCCAATTTTAATTTATTACTGTGGGCATTCTTGGATTCTTTTACATTTTTTCTTTGCAAATCATCTTTCTGAGAATAATCAAGATTAATTAAAGCAGTCAGCAATGAAAAACTGAAAACTGGGGCTTGTTACAATGATTAGCAGCAGTATGAGATATTTGATGATGGGTGACAGAAGTCTAAAACTATTGGACTATTGAAGTGTTCCTTTACCACTAAGCAGTCCTTTTATTGGGGAGTGTCAGCAATTAGAAGTTAGGCTAATCAGGAGTGAGTACAGCACCTGTAATTTTGGAACACATCTTGAAGGGTAAAAGAATCTTTCAAATACTTCTCTTGGCATTCCCAGTTATGTTGCAGTATTAGTATTTTATAGTTCTGAAAGCAAATCTCTTTCTGAGGTAACAAATCTCTTGGTCGTCCAAATGTATTGATCGAATTTAAGTTTTCCTTCTAACATCTCTCATAAAATATGTTAGATACTATTTAAAAATGGTAAAGTGTCACAGGAATATGTAAAAGTAGAAGAAGACTTGTACCGACTGACAGATAAAGATGTAACTGTTGTTTCTAGAACTTCTCATCTACCACCTTTAATCCTTAAAAGACAAAGTTTAGAGATTGTCTAGTTTGGATTTAAAAAAAGGAATTGGATGCTAAAAGAGAGTATGTAACTTACTCTCCTGGAAAAGAGAAATACTTTTCTGGTAATTTCATGCAGTGTTCAAAAGAGAATGTTCTCCTTCCACAGATTATTCCGCTTCAGCATAGTTCTTTGGGTTACATTTTAAGCAGCTGATATGTGTGCTTAGGATGATGTGCTGTAGTGGCAGTCAGCCTTTAGTCTGCAAGGCACATGTTAGACATGTAGCTCCTCGGGTCAGTGGCCCCGGCTGGTGTGTGTCTCTGAGAGCTGCCTGTGTGCCAGGCTGTGCAGCGAGGGCTGTACTCCTAGGGTGGGTGCCATCACTCCTATGGTGAGTGCTTTCTGTGATGCTCCCCCATACATTCCTGCATGCACGGGCCTTAAAATTGTTATGTGTATGAACATGGCCCACATTCACACGCTTCCTTTGTATCCCAGCATGTCCTGATAACCACATGTGCTGAGTCAGCCTCATGACCAGCACAGGTTTCTTGAGAGTGAGTTCTGTCAGACCAGCTTTGTTCCCTTCTATTAAAGGGTGTTTTGTTTAGTGGATGGAGGTGTGAAAGTTGGGGTCTGATATTTTGTCTGTAATATTTCTTTACCTGTGACATTTTCAAATTCAAGCTGAAGAAGGGGAATCTAGACTTAATAACAGTAAGCATAATCTTAAACTGTTACAAGATCAACGCAGAACAGTTTGGAAAACCATACACGGTATTGTTTCTCTTCCAATATGGAAAAGTTGTATCCAGTGAAGTTCTGCAGGGATTTGCCCTGGGGCTAGTACTATTCAGTGCTTGCATTTATGGTCTGGATGATGGAATACAGAATATACTTATTAAATTTGCAGGCTACACTTGTCTAAGAAGGATTAAGAGGTCTTGTAAGGATAAAATTAGAATGATCTTATGAAATTGATTTGAAAAAATAGGATGATATTAAAAAGGAACAATGTAACATACTGCATGAAGAAAAGGAGCAAAGGAAGAAAAGCATGGCTAAGCATGGCTATATAGCAGAAACAACTGTGTAGATAGGAGACCTGCCGAAGGGGATTTTGAAGTTATAGTGGATTACAAGCTGAATGTCAGCCATGTCAAGTAGATACAAAGGAGAAAAATATTGTCCTGGGAGATGTAAACAGAAGTATACCTGGAGTAATCTCTTGGTTCTACTCAGTAGATCAACTTTTATACTCTACTCAGCCCTGGGGGTATTTGTAGTGAATTTAACATGTCAAGAAGGATATGGACTAACCTGAGAGGTAGTCAAGTGAGAAGCAATGAAAACTGGACTTATGAATAACAGTTTGGGTAAATTTCTGCTAGATGGTTTGTATTTTCATCTGTAGATATCTGATGTTTTATAGAAGGAAAGTAAACTTGAACTCCTTCTGAAGATCTTTTCAATCTGTGTGGTAAATTTAGACATGGTGTTCTGAGCTGACACCAGAACTGATCATCCTGCACCCTGATTGCAGTGGGTGCTCACATAAGAGCTCAGCTGTGGGCCAGCCTCAATATACATGAGGGGCAACTCCCCAGCAAGTGTCACATCTCTGACACACACTACACCACTTGTGTATGTGTGCTGTAGTCGCTTTGTAGGGTAGGGAATGTGGTCTATTGCCCTCCTTTGCACCTGCACAAAGGCAAGTGACCTCCCCAGCCGGAAGGGTTGGGCATCCCTGCATTTGCTGTATGATTTACAGTTGACAAGACACTCACATTTTTAATGGATTTCAGATTTCACAAATGAAAAATATTTGCTGCTGTAAGCAAAGAGAATCACCTTGTTGATAATACTGTATTTCACACGCTGATAAGTTTGTAGCTCCACTGGCACATTACTTGATAGGGTTAAAGGGCATTCAATACAAGCAGTTTATTCTCTCATGTGTATAGACCAGCAGCATGCTTTGCAAATGACAAAGAAAAGAAGAAGGAATCTTTGTCATTTGTCAGAATGCTGAAAATCTGAATGATGACATTTTTAGGTAACCCTTACCTGAAGTCCTCTTACCTGCAAGGACATCAGTGGCTGGTTATGATAAGCAAATTGCAAGAAAAATGAGTAACATTTGTGTTAAAGAGAAGACAAACTTAAAAATAACTAATACATAGTAAATTAATAAAAATTGATGAAGAAAAGGAGTATCAAGTTTCAAATTAGGAAAGCAAAAATAATGAAATAATTACTTGTTGGACAGGCAAAATGGTTATTACGTTTGTTCAATAGAGCAGGGATGAATTTATGCTGTTGGAAGCAAGGAATGGTGTCTGAGAAAAGGATGCTCCAATGAGGAGTGCTGTCGAGATCCAAATCTGAATAGTATATTGTTCCAAGTAAAAGTATATGCTTTAATAATACTAGAGCTTCAGAGATATGTGTAAATGTATGTGCTTAAACTATCTGTTGGTATTTACTATCACCTTTAAATTAGAGCATGAGGTTGAAATGGAGTGCATATGTTTGTGGTTTGTTGGGACTCTCTGTACGTCTCTGAAATGCTCTAAACACAATGTCAGAAATAATCAAAGGAATTCTGTCGGCGTTTTCAGGGGTAATGTTCTTCTAAGATACTGCAAATAGTTTGAAGGGATCCAGTCAGGAATTTCTCTCAAAATATTTGTGCTGTACTGACTGCACCCACTCAATTGCTTAATATAAGATTGTGTTGAAAAGCTTGCATGCAGATGTAGGAATAATAGTCATGTAAAGAAATGCTAGAGTATGGCTCACGTCTTAGGAATCTAAATGCATGTTATGGATAGATAATATTTGTGTACAGTAGTTAACAAATGAATGCGAATAGGTTTTGAGTTTCTTTCTGTATTGTTTCTTTAAAATGAGTAACACTGGAGGTTAGTGAAGATGGACACAGTACTTGTGTAGATTAAGTGGAGCTGCAGAACTTAAGCAGTAAGGCACAATGTAACTTTACACGTAAAAAACTCAGTGCACTGCAGAACTTAGCACTTGCAGTAACTCAGCATTATACTATATTAATAAACTGAAAGGGACAGTAGACAGTTTCCTTCAGTTGTCTGTCCCCCATATCTCTGCCTTCTATCAGCTGTACCTTTTCTCCACTGGAGATAGTATCATTATATTCAAACTGAAACTGTGAGGTTTTCATCTTAACTTGTTTAGTGTGTGACAGCGTTATTAAAAATGTGTATCCCAGTAGGAACCTGTGTCAATTTCAGTCATTAGACATTTTGTCAACAGTCCATGATTTAAATGGCATGTTAATCTTTATTCAGAATGTCTGTCTGACCAGAGATTGAAGACAACTTCTTTTATATTTAGCTTGGTAAGTAGAGTTACTAAATTATGTATGTATAATGTAAAAGTGAAAATAATAATTTAATTTTCTCAAAATGGAAGTATCTGACATCACATGAAACTTACTTAATGCCAACAGAGACCTTGTGCATAGTTCTGTGTATCATTTAGTGTGTTTATTTTTTGTCAGTCCATGGAGCTTTATTTACTGGTACATAGCTAAGAAAATACAATTTTTAGCTGACATGCTCAGCTGTCATCTTTTGTCTTTTGCAAGCTGTTACAAATATCTGCATGTTTTTTAATTGACGAGTTAAGAGAAAGTGCTAAATTGCAACATTTAATCAGATTAATTCTTGGTATTAATGATAAATCAATAAACATCTCTTCTCATAACATATGATACAGAAACTTTTATGCATCTTCCAGAAATTTCCTGCAGCAAGTTTCATATTTACTACACTTTGTTTCCAGGTGTGCATAGAAAAACTGGAGCTGCAGTTCTCTGATATTCTTTATGTTATGTTTTGAGCTGAGGGACTAGCATTTTCCGTAAAAGTTTACCTGAATTTTGTCTGTCTCTCTGCTTTAGATGACCCCATAATCTGTGCTACCAGAATTCCTTAGTTTCTGTTGCTCTTATCTCTACAGCAACTTTGTGACAGAGGTAAAGTGCTAACATCTGCTGGTGAAGAACAGAAGCCAAGAGAGCAGAGGTCATGCACAGATTGACAATGTGGCAGACTCCCAGGTCTTGCCATGCACAGTATGGGTTGTGGTGGTGGGGAGTGTGGTGTGAGGTACAGGAATGGGATTCACAAAACCACTTCAGTCTTCTGGGTGAACTAAGTGAGCTGAATTAAGCACTTGGTGAATTAAAGACTGAATATTTGAGATTTGCAACAGGGGTCTGATACACTGATTTGCAGTGAGTGTATCAAAACTGAACCTCAGCACATATTTACAGCTCTTCTAGGGCTGGTTTTGCTGGGATTCACCAGCCACTACCTTTCCAGAGCATACATACCTGGGGCTTCCTTCTAGGCATGGATGACTGCTTCTTTAACTGCATAAGTGATGGAAACATTGAAAGGGCTGGAGAAGAAGTGTTAAAACTGCGGGAAGTTGGAAGGAAGGCCAGGGTCATCCTTGGCCTGAAGGGCTTTGCCTTGTGTCTGATTTGGGAGGGAGTGACCTGCCCTTGAGCACCAGGCAGGGCTGGGGTGGTCACACGCTGCTGTGGCTGCTAAAGTGCTCAGAACTGAGGCATGGCACTGGGTGATCTTTTACATGCTTAGCATTTACTCGTGCCGACAAGACAATTAATTTGTGCTTAGGGGTTGGATCTACATAATAAAGATAGTGTAGATCCAAGGAATGTGATATTCATGGAGCAAGGGGAAGAATAATTGTAGTCCAGTGTGGATAGTGTATTTGGGAAGTTCTGCTCTTGGCTCCTTTTGTGAATTTAGGCCTCAGTGACTTGCTGAAAATCATATCTTACATGGCTGAGTCTGAACTCTAGTAAATAGATTTTTTTTTCTCCCTATAACTTAAAACCAGGCTCAAGTCATTGCAAGAACTGCTTTTTCACAGACTGTTCCTTAGCTGTACTGCTATTACTTCTTACCCAGAAATTCATATGGTTGAAACTGATGTTAGAAATAAGCTTTCCCATGCTCTGATGATTTAAACCTGAAAAGGGAGAAGAGACAGCATCTTTTAGTATCACTTCCTTTCTGCTGCTGCTCTGGCTGTGATGCAGAGGCAATTTAGTTAGGCATTCCCCCCGTCCGTGCCTTTTTTTTCCCCCCTACTCTCCCCTTCTTTTGCTACTCAAAATTATTTTTTTAAATAGAAATATAGAAGGCAGAAGCAGTGATTGCTGCAAGAAGGTACTATGGAAACCTGTCACGACAACAGTTTCCAGTGAAAGTGGATCTTTGGCTTTTTAAGAAGTCCATGTATTTGTCAGACTCTAGTGTCTCTCCTCTGCAGTCAGAGTTGAAGAGGAAGGAAGTGAATAGAGCAGTGTTGGGGAAAAATATATATTCTTGCTTTTTACTTGGGGAAAATGCATTTCTGCACTTGCAATTAGATACCCTGCAATGAACTTCTTATCTGGGACCTAAAACTTCTCAGTTATGTATATGTGTTATAATGCTGTGGTAGCAATATTGTCCATTATGATTGGTGAGATATGTTTGCTATAAAATCTAGCTTCTAAGTGTTTCCAGATGTTTTGCTGTTTGTTTTTGTGGCTTTTTAAAAGAAGACATAGGCAGATGAATTATTCACAAATCTCAAAAGAAGGTGATGCAGAGAGCAATAACTAAATAAATATATCTTTAGCATGCATTTCGGTTGTGGATGTTGGTGCATATTTCTCAGATGGAAAATCAAAGCATGATGTGAATGTATTAGATCCCAAGTCACTTGGTATTTGTTCTCCGTGCCCTTGCTAAAGAACACGCCATCAAGTAAGTTTTGTTGTGATTGGTATAGCATGCAGAAGATAGAAAATGACACAAATCTGGTACTGCTAGTAATGTTAGGACTGATAGATTCACTTTGGTCTGTTTCAGCACTGTGCTGATGAATAATAGTGGACATGCATCTATATATCTGTATGAACATTAATGTTTCTGAGTTAAGTATTTGGATTAATCATTTAAATATGGCACTTCCTGGGGATATTCCAAAAATGTGAGTTGAAATGCTGAAGTATTTCATCTTTCTGTGGTCACTGAAGTTCCTGGGCGTATTTTATAATGTTTGGTGGTCATGTTCATTGCTGCTAGAAGTATTGGAAAGCAATATCTAAGAAACAGAGAATACATAAGGAAGACTTACCTTTTTAAAAAAAAAAAAAAAAAAAAAAACAAACCAAAACCAAACTGCTGTTCTTAAAGGATTATAAGGGGAGAGAAAGACTTTTTGGTGGAGAAATTGCTCTGAACTAATAAATTAATCTTTCATAGTGTGTAAATTTAGAAAAAAAATTTAAAAAAACATTTGCAAAGATTTTATTTTCACATTTTGTCTTAAACTTTTTACTGTGGAGTTATGAAGCCTGGACAGTAATAGACATGGTGGCAGTCCTTTTGTCCTGTGAGATTCTGATCTTTCAGATTTTGATGACTCTGCACATTTATTAAAAGATGTATACTGAATTAGAAACAGATTATGGGATTGTGCAGACTTTGTCTACTCTGTGGTATAGGAAGCTTTATATCACTTTGCCATTGTGCATTTGCCCTATATAGAGGTAATTTACAAAGCCTAATGCAGTTGATATCCTACTGTGACATGGTATTTTTATGAAAGTAAAACTCTTCACTGCTCCTAGCCTTTCTAAATGGTTAATCAAAGTGGATTGACAGATTATGTGTCTGGGTTGGGGTTTTTTTTGTCTTTCTTTTTTTTTTTTTTTTTTCTGTGTAGGTGTTTGTGACTCATAAATGCAGAATTAGACCAAAAATCTGTGACTGGATAATGGAGTATTTGCAAGTACTTTATTGCAATTTTCAGTGCAGCACAACAAATAGCCTTCACTTTCCAGTGTTTATTTGTAAGGATTTATTATTGTGTGGCCCTGCTAATCTCATAATTTCTGCTTCTGTTTTTATGATAGTGCAAGAAAGTCATTTATAAATAGCTTCTATAAATGGGTATTCCTGAAAATGCATCTGATCTGAACAATATTTTTATATAACTGTCTTTTATGGTAAAGTAATAGGTGAAAATTGAGAAATCATTAATGTTTTATATCCCTTCATTCTGCTATGAATCACCACTTAGCTGCTTGCCAAAATCTTTGTATTCTGTTTAGTGACAATTTTATATGAGGATCAGCTGGGTGATTTTTAAATTCCCTTCTGGTCATTTTGTTTGGATATTCGTATGAATTAATTTGACCAGTTGTCAACTAAACATGAAAGCTTAATCTTCCATTGTCGATGTTGTTTTAAATACATATCAACTTAGAGTTAGATAATGCTTTTTGAAGAATTCAGATGGCATTACTGTTCCAAAATTTTAGATATTAATAAATTCTAAGGAATTAATAGCTATGCAGTGTGTGTGAGGGGAAAAAAAAAGTCAGAATACCTTAGAAAGCTATTAAAAATGACCTTGTGTTTTAGATCTCCCCATTGAGACTAGTTATTTTGAAATATGAAACACTTAGTTTGGTTTCATACCAATTAGTAAATGTCATTTGTGATCACTAGAAAATTACTCCTCATAGAATGTCCATCGTGAAAACACAGGAATGTTCAATAATATTGGGTTCAGCTTTCTTTGCAGACAGAAATTATTTTAAATTAGAGGCTGTTGCATAGTCTGTTTCTATGTTCTGGTTGTCCATCTGTTTAGGTGTTTCCTCTGGACTGGAAAACTGTCAGCCCTTATGTCTTGGACAACTCTGACCACAATGAGAAACTGAAACTGCACTAAGACAAGATAATACCTACAAGTGCAATAATTTATCTGATTCTAGTATTTTAAAGGTAATTAATGCAAATATGATGATTGATTCATCTGTTTATATGCAGAGGCCTGGGTCACTGCTATGAACTGCTCAGCTGTGAAAAGCTTTGTGACTAAAATATACTGTAGGAGTAGAATGAAGGAGACTGGGAATGCTGTGTCAGTAGAGAAACTGGAAATTAAGTTTAGGACTTGAAGGTAACTCCAAAGAGAAAGATCTGAATGGAAAGAGCTATTCTAAGAACAAGACTGCAGAAGGCTGGAGGATGGATAAGGCAGAGCCATGAAATAAGGAAGTGGTGTTTGCGTTGCTGCAAGAAAGGTGGGCTAAGATTAGGTCTTGTTGAAAATAGTTGAGGTGAGACTGGAATGGGAACCATGGAGGTTTTTCTTTATCAGACATTGCAGTATTTTAATTACATGGGTCTAATCTTTATAGAATGAGGTTAAATAAAGTTGTCTTCAAAAGTTCTAGTCCATTTAGGGTTTTGTACCAAATTGATTAAAATATTTCTGATTTTTGCTTTAGATACTCAAAGGTGAACAGCATATATGAAATTCTGCTAAATTCCAGGGATGCAACTGAGCAGAGACTGATACGGGCTTTGTCTAGATCTCTGTATAATCCATGCCAGCCTTTTAAATTTTTGCTTCGTGTATCTGTGTCTCTTCAAAACTAAAGCTACACTGAGGTTCTTTCTCTCCAGATAAGATAGTATGTTATTGTTAAACGCCTCTCCCAGCCTGTAATTCTATTTGTGGTTTGTACTGTTGACTGTTGATTGTTAGCAGGTTCTTCAATAATGCAATTAGGTGATCCAAGAAGAACATACAAAGCATTAATAAGCCACATCTGCATAGAGCAGAGTGAAAAATATGATTGACTACCCATGATACTCATCTAAATAAGATAATATAATTCATTTCGCCTCTTTCTCAGGTTAAAAATCTCTGTCTTAATCCTCTCGAAAAAAATCAATGCTTCATCGTGTTCTTGATCTGCTACTCAGTGCCACATGAAATTCTGCATTATCGTACATTGTTACATTTATGGTAACAAAAAGATTTAAAGCTTTGGATAAGCTTGAAATTACTTAGGGAACCGAACAGTATGTGACATTAGAAAGGAGAAATCTTGCATCAAAATAGTGCAGTTATTGGGTGATGAATAATGTTGTCTGTGTGGAAGAAGAGGTGCACTCAGCTGCTTATTCTTCTCTTTCACCTCCCTTCTGTCCTTCTGCAGGCAGCACCCCCAGTAAGTTCCATTTGTGTGAAGGATTATTCAGAGTGCATTGATGGCTGACAGTCAGCCAGCTATGGCTGAGAGACTGCCTGTTTTTCAGTGGCCTAACTGGTTTTCAATGTCTGTGTTAGTTGCAGGCAAGGCTAGACACAGTAATTTTTTTCTGCAGAGGACTCCAGGTATTTTTGCCTTCATAGTAAAGCTTTTGTATGATACAGCTTTGCTCATTTGATTTTAAGGGGACTTAACTTCTTTTTTTTTTTTTTTAGCCTAGAAATATAAAATCTATTTCTATAAATGTAAAATCTGTAAGAAAAAGAGGTCAGTTTTGTCATGCTTCTCCCAGTGGACAAATTGATGAGAGGCCTTTGAAGACTTAGATTGCTGTTGGGGTGTGGGTAACACTGCCAGCACTGAAGACATGTTTGCGTGTATACATGAGCTTGCTCTCTCTCAAGCTGGCCTCAGCAAAACTTGATGAAAATGACTGCACAAATCCATTGTTGCATTCTCTGGGAACTGTAAGACGCATTAGGAAGGAAAAATGGAGCAGAAAGAGTGTCTTCTGGCTCATTCCTGAGCAGCCTGGTGTGATAAAACCTCCTTTGAGCAAGCAGGTGGATTAGGACATCTTCAGCAGTCCTGGAAACCTGCAATTCTTCACCGAATTATCTGCAGACTTTCCTGTAGGTGTGTGATACAATGAATTTGAACTTTGTATTAAGAACAAAAAAACGTTGTAAAATTATATCCAGCAGCAAATCTGACCTTGATGGTGGTCTGTCTGTAGTTGAGTATGAAAATATTAGCTTAAAAGGATTTAAAATAAAATGGCTTCCTAAAGTTAATTTCTTTTAAATACTTGAGGGCACTTCAGGGCTGTTGACAATATATGCACAGATTCCAGAAATGAGATGTTGTCACTTGCATAGGTAATTATTATCTTGTTGCAAAGACTAGCAGGAGAACAAGAAAACCCAGATGGCTTTTAGTAGATATTTAAATCATTCAGAGGATTTAAAGGATATTTTTTCTGAGATAGGATTTGGGATTTTTTGTAAAGAGAGAAAAACATGTTATAACGCTTCAGCAGCTAATTCCTAATGTTAATTGTTAAGACTGAATCAAAAGTGAAACTTGACATTCCTGATTTGTAATGGCTTTGTTGAACCATCTAATAGAGTGAGCACATACATAATGATATTGTGAGGTGGAAGAAAACATCTGGCAACAAGCTTTTGTCCAAATATCAAAATTAGTAATGAGATTTTGTGTCCTTACACTTCTGTTCTTCAGTAATGGGACTTGAATCAGCAGGTGCAAGTCGGGGTTGCACAAGGACAGAGGAAAGGTGCTGCAGTCTCACCTTCTGCTCTCTAAACTTCATCAGAAAGGGACAGCTGTGCTTGTAATAGAAAAGCCACATGTTCAGAAGTGAACTGGTTTGTTATCAGTAAGGGCTTTAGAGATCCGTCAAATTGTGTGAGAGGTGAGAGCAGCATTTTAAGAAGCTTGATTTAGCTCATAAGCCCCCATTTCCACGTTGCCTGATTAGTTTTGTAAATTCTGTATAATTTCTACTCTGATTTTATACTCTTCCTACACTCAAATAGAGCATTGTAGGATAAAATTTGTAATTGTTATGGGCTAGTCAGTGTAGCTGATCTGTCCTCAGAGAAGCCAGATACTTTCTTTGAAATTGCTGTCACGTTGATAGCCTAAGGCTTGGTAAACTTTGGAACATTACTTGATGTTTCATGAGATAATTCTTTACAACAGTTCCTGATGCCTTTCTGTCCCATTAGCTCTTAGCCATCTGTTGCTTTGATTACACTATTATGGTGAATAAGTGTTTTGGCAAGCTATTTAACTGTGTTGAAAAATCTTGTTTCTTTGCTTTCTAGTATTTTATTGCTACTGTTTCTTTTTATTTTTTACCTCCTCAACCTTTGTAGTGCAATGCTTCTTGCTATTTCCTTCTTGTTATTCTAAGAAACAAAAGGCTGACCTAGTTTGAGGACATGATGAGGTTTATAACTGTGCTTTGTGGCTGTTCTCCTTTCATGTGAAAGTCCTTCTACCAAAAGAGATTGTGTATTTCAAACATGGGCTCACAGAAGGTAGATGTTATAACCTAACCATATTTAAATGTTTGGCTTTGGGACTCTTGCCTCTTAAGGCTTAAAATGTTATTTTCTATTCTAGCCGATGTGTTACATCAGTATTGCCTATGATATTTCTAAAGCAAATAGTATTTTAACCTCTCACTCCTCCCAACACTGCAAAGGCCAAAAGAGGAAGATCTGGGATATCATTAGAAAGAAGCCTGTATTCTCTGGCTTTACATTGTCAATTTGACCTTTTCATTTATTGCTCAGGTTTTAGAAATGAACAGAGTCAAAGACAGATGGGGTGATAATGAACATAGAGATGAGCTTCCCTAAGAAGGTTCATTTTTAGGAGTAGTGATATATCAATTTTTTTTAGGCATGGACATGTGGAAATGGAATAAAATACTGTTTTTAGACTGAGACTGAATTTCATTGGCATTTAATTTCTACTTTTAGTTTTTTGTTACTTTTTCTGTAATTAAAATAGCTTTAAAATTATTAAAACAATATTTCTACAATTAAAATATTAATATACCTCGAAGCAAGAATTCCAGCCATTCTCAATAAGTTATTGATTCTGCTCATTAGGTCATTTTGCCTCAACTGTGACTTAGGTGGCCAAGCATTCTTCACTGCTTACCTGCTCAAGCTCTTTAAATTGAACTGCAGCTTTTCCTGGAGTAACTTTTCATTTTTTCACTTCTGGTGTCTGTAAGAGACTAAGAGCTGGGTAGCTGCAAGTGCTTGCAAAACTTTCTCAGTCACTTGGTCTTCAAGTAGTACTTGTCATTAGAGATAGTAATGTTATTTATGGGAAAATTATTGGAAGGAGGCAGTGTGTTGTAATGGTAGTGAGAGGGGAGAAGAAGCAAACATTGTAAAGGAACATCTGACTGCGGATTTTTAGCCTCTCAAAGGAGTCTTTTTTGGACCTTGTGAAGTTGTGCCATGTTGGAAATTGCAACTGCTATCTCCTACAAACAAAAGGAGCTGTATGAAGTAAACTCTAAAAAGTAAGTGAAATAGTTCCCAGTGTAGCAAATCTTCTGTCAAATGAAATTAGTTAATACTAAATGTTGGTCAGAGATACTCAGAAGTATAATCTGGAAAAAGTGTAATCTGGATACTGTTTTTGCACTTACGCTGTAAGGACTGCAGTAGTCTTTTGTATTCCTTGTCAGAGAATATACATTAGTTTATGAGTTTGGTTATTTCAGTATGTATCCTATTCTGGCATAGTTGTGTTTTAGTGCTGATTATTTCTTGATGGTTCGGGAATGTTGTGGTATTCTTTGCTCTCCATGTTGTCAGACCACTCTGTTTAAGTGATTCCTGGACTAATTAGTAATTATGGATCTTCCTTCAACTAAGCAATGTATGTAATTATTTTTGAGCTGTGTTACACTTTTATTGCTTGTGCATGGGACGTGGTGTATGTTTTGCATAAGAGGTAATGATGTGACAGCACAATGAAATCACAGCTGTTGTTTTATCTATCTATCTATCTATCTATCACCAGTAAAAGTTTTCTATTGGGTTTCTGCCACAACCTCTCCTGAAAAGGGTTATCTGTTCTCTGCAGAATGATAAAGATTTTCAGTCAGAACCACTGTTCTAATTTTAATAAGCAAAACAGAAATGTCCTTTTATACATTAGTAGCTATGGAATGTAATTTCTAAGTGGGGGACTAGTTCAAGTTTGACTTCTCTGTATGTGGTCCTTCCAAAGTGTACTGTAAAAGAGTATTTCCTTGGAGAGCTGCTCTCATTATTGGTGGTGAAGGTACTTGTGAAATTTAACTGCATGAAAGTTAACAATTAATTACATTTGTAACACTGCTTCTTCATGAAAGTAGTAGTAATTGTCTCAGATAGTATTGACCATAAATATTTTTGCCAGTTAACACATATTCATTTGAGAAGGAAGTTGATAGTCTGAAAACCCCGTGGCATGGGATCTTAGGGACAGATTTGTACTGAATAAAGAAATAATGATGTGGAGTTCCGTAAGACAGAATTCGGTAGAGAAGAACGATCCACATAGTGAATCCTGTCCCCTGAGAAGGTGGAGTGGAAGTTTGGAAGCTGTGTTTGTAGCACTTGAGGCATTCATTTTGCCTGTTACACAAGTTTCTTATTTTTGGTTCATCCTTGTGCTAGGAGTCTTCCTGTCCCCAAATTAGCTCAGAGTCATCACCACACTGCCTTGTGAGGAGCAGGTTTGCTCATCCAAGTTACATTACTAATGATGAAAAAGATCATTGCTCTTTCCTTAGCCATGCTTTCTGAAGATTATTCTGATAATACTAGTGTCAATCTAAAAATAAAAAACTACAATCTTGGCCCTTATAAAATAGTTGCAATATTGGCAGTTGGCAAAACAAAATTGTTTGGTTCCATACTGGGAGGTACTTTCAAATTAGAAATATAAGATATGTTTATTTAAGTCTTTAATGACATTTCTATTTAGTCTTCACAGGGTTTTTATCTTTGTGGGAAAGGAAGTGACCAAATGGGGTTGTGTTCTGAGAATGACTGTAACTGCCATGCTGGCCTGGACAGCATCTGCTGGGTTATTAAGTCCAGTCACCTGCTCTTTGAAACAATCACATGATGTAATTGTGAAAAAACCCCACATTCATACTAATGACTGCGGGACACTTATTTTTCTACTTGTCTATGATCATTTACAGAACCAAATGGAATGAGATGGGATAAAATGAATCAAAAATTATGTCAATAAAATGAATGGTTTTCATTCATAGAGAAAATGAGCCAATATGTCTGGTGTGAACATCTCTTCATAGGTTCTGCTGAATGAGTATCTGTTTTGCAAAAACATAAATTGAAATACCTATGCCATTTTTTCAAGTGATGACTGTTATCAACCTTCTGACCAAGCTATTTGATCTCTTGTCTGATGGATACTGAGAAACTTTGATGTTTTAAAATATTTATGAGACTTGTTTCATGGCAGAACTTTTGAGCAATTTGATTTTTCTTTTATTTTCTTCATATGTTGGACTGATGACTCACTGAGTCTTTTTAAGCTCTTACATTTGTGGAATTTAGTTTCCATGCATCTGTAACATACTATGTTGTGACTTCCCAGATGGAGGAGTGCTTTGAATGGAGAAGGGTATTATTGGTGGACTTAATACTATCTCTCCTTAACTCCCTGATTTATCATAATTTTTGCAATCTGAAGATCACTGTGGTTGAATTTTGAGTAGGTAGTGTTGTTGCCCTACACTTTGTGGGGTCATGTTTTTACTTCACTTATGTATGCTTGTGTTTATGCACTTCGATTATCCTGTATTGCTGACATATTCCTAAGTGCTCTTCTGTTTTTCTTTGCCCTCTACTCTCTTAATTGTCATAGCTTGAAGATTATGGCAAATGTAAAAATTCTTCACGGACAGAGACTCTAAGAACACTTTAAAATTGTTAAGTGTGGTTGCCTGCAGTGGCAGACAACTTGACTATAAAATACTGCTGATGAACTCAATTAATTCCATCTCAAAAGTAGTTATATTATTTTCCATATTGTTCCTGTTGGATAGCTATTCTGAGTATTATTCTCTGATGTGATTCCCTTTTCCTTTGTTGTAGTCAGTTGTTTCCACTGTTGTAGTCAGTTCTTTTTTACTTCAAATGCATGCTTTTCTCTTGATAAAAATTATGGCAGCTTTTCAAATCTCAGAACTTCTTAGCTTTAAGCTTTCTCAGGTAGAAGGAAAATATTAGGGAAAAATTCTTATCAATAAAATCTGTTAGTAGTAGCAAATTCTGAAATACTGGCTCTCAACTTTTTGTCCAGTGTGTATTAATGATAAACAGTTTAATTTTGAAAGGTATATGCAAGCCTTAAAGTATAATTCATTTCTGTCCTGCTTTTCAACATTTTCTTTCACATAATTTTTGTCCCAAGTGAGGCTTCATTTTTTTTAACATATTGTCTAAACCTAGAAAGTAGCTGTGCATAAAAATTTCCATTCTCTTAGGATTAGTCATAAACGAACAATGGACTGTTGCATAGCCATATGAAACAAAAATTGTTTCCTGAGTTGAGAAAATAACTGTATATGAATCAAATAAAATAATACACTTTGTTCTACATTGTCACGGATTTGATGTGTCTCTAATTCCATACAGGATGAATATATGAGCTTGAAGCCCTCTGTCTGTGGCCATGTCCACAATTTAAAGCAAATAAGAAATAGGCCACCTGCATAATCTTTGTTCTAATCTGACTTTAATTTTGGTACTTGATTTGGAAGGTACTTTGAGTGAATAACAGGTTTCCAAAATTATGTATTTTGTTTTGAAGCTTCTGGCTAAAACCAGTTCTTTTGAAATATAGCTCAGGCTCTCTTGGAGTATGTTTTAATGTCTTTCTTGCCCAGTATCTGCAGAGTTATTTTGCTGAACTGCGATTTGAGAGCCCTAAGATTGATTTTTTTTTTTTTTTTGCCTGCAATTATTTGTGCCTGTATTGCCTGTTTGTCAGGAAAATAAGTATCTGGTCATTGATTATTTAAGGATGGATAGTGCCCAGCTCACCTTTTGAGGTGAAATAGAAATGCTGTTCTATTTTTAAATTATTTAATATATGAACAATATAGTCTGAGTGAAATCTAGTTGAGCACTCCTATAGTAATAGTAAGGTATTGATTTTGTATTACTGACTCTCTATATGGTTTCATAATTGTGTAAGTATTCTGTAAAAATTAGAGCAATTTGGGAAAGCCTGGTAAGTGAGGTGTGTCTTTTTCTATCTTTTCTTCCTTTCTATTTCATTCTGTTTCTTTCTGCCAGAGTCTTTTCATTGTATTCCCCATTCTCTTCCCATTTATATTTTCTTTTTCTTGTTCATTCTGTCCCCAAATTCCCTCCTTGCATTATAGTACTCTTCATTTTCTGACATCCCATTAATCTTCCAGTCTTTATGGCTTACTTTCCCACCTCCACAAGCACACCCACAGGATGCTTAGAAATTTTACAGCATACCCAGTTGTCAAAAAACTAAACCTACAAGTCCCAGACCTGTAATACTATGCTGGGAATGCTCATTAACTCCCACACTGTTTGGAAAAAGAAACTGGTATAGTTAGTGTAAGGTCTGCAAACCATAATACATGTCTAATATTCCTTTGCTTTCCACTAAACCCGGGAACTCCTCATTGGAGCTGGGAAAGAAGATGCGGTCTGGCTTTTTTTGCTTTAATTGTAGTTTTGATCTTGTAGGAACCCTAGGAAAAAAGGGCACAGATGTGCAGCTATAGGGGTGTGACTTTTGAAACACTGGGTTGGAGGAGAATGCAGTTTGCCAATAGATCAGAAAAGCTATTGCCACAAGTGGATGTACCAGCAAGTGCATCCTCAGCACAGCAGCTGCACCATGGCCAAGGCCAAAGTGGGCTTTGCAGTGGGAAGTGCCGGTGGTCTCAGATGCTTCTGTCCAGTCTGACTGCCAGCATTTCTGTCAGACCATGCTCTTTACTGCTGGCAGAAGTGACTAAGAAAAATGACAAAAGACTGCATCTCTAATGTGTGTATGATCAACTGATTGCCCCCTCCACTAATTAGTGGAGCCTATGAATGCTAATTAAAAAAGCAGTATTCAGTGTATGGACGACAGTATTTAGTTTCCAAAGGCAATAATTTGAGGCTTTTCTCTTGCTAAATACCACTCATGCCAGTGTTTAGTGTTTCTAAGTGGAATTATCATCAATCTTTATCAGAGGTCTCCTAAATAGTGGACCTGGACACTTTTGGGACAGTTTTCACTCCCCGTGTTAAGGTTTTTTTTTTTTTTTTGTTTTTTTTTTTTTTTT
>VWYP01020127.1:63253-140824 GCA_013400435.1 Pycnonotus jocosus | reverse complement strand
CCCGTGTTTAGGTTTTTTTTTTTTTTTTTTTTTTTTTTTTTTTTTGTTTTTTGTTTTTTTTTTTTTTTCTTTCCCTTCTTTGTAAGCTTGGAAAATAATCACTGCATTGCTTTATTTCTTAATTCTGCTGTGAGGAAAGTGAAGTTACTGTCAGCATTAGAAATAGAAATGTAGAAATGCAAGCTTAAATTTTGCAGTAGCCTGTAGTAGGGGCTTGACCTCCTTGCTTCTTCTTATCCTTCGTTAGTACTTTTTTTAAGCTTGTATCACATTTAATTAACTATTTGAGACTAACTGACAGTAGTGTAACACTGCATGTTAAAGCAGTTGTAGCACTGAATACAGTTGTACTTTAATTAACCCCAGAATTACTGGATCAGTCAGTGATAACCCACCCCAGGTTTGATACTGCCAGCAGTGCTTCCAGTTCCTTTGTTTCCATTCATATTCAGAGGATAGCACCAAAAGGATCTGAGCAAAGCACTGCTGAGAGATTAGAGGAAACCAGTCCTCTCCTTTACCCTCCATTCTCTGTTATGCAGTAAGGATGCCAGTAACTTAAACAAAATGAATTAGCAGGCTGAATTTAAAAGATGAACTTGCTCACTAAAACAATGTCTCATCATGGATAAAACATCTCAATAGTAGAGTTAAAAATAATGGTTGTTTTTTAATATCTTCTTTCTTCAGAATCCTACTCAAGTGGGAACTGCTCTTCAGGTTTTCCATAATCTTGGGACTTTGAAGGATACCATTGCTAATGTGGTGGATGGATACTGCACAGTGCTGGAAGAGAACATAAAAAATGCTTTGGATATCAAAGTGTTGACCCAGCCATCTCAAACAGTCACAAGAGGTGCGATACTTGTTTTACAGAGAAGGATAACTGATTCTTTTTTATAGGAGTACAGGATGTTATAAAATGGAAGAAATACTCACAATCTAAACCTGTTCTAGTAAAGTGTCCCTGCTTGCTTTAACCAATAGAGGGTGGGAGTAGGCATATCTCAGAAAACATTTAATTTTAACACATTTGATTTGACAAAATCGTGTCTGTCTGATGTTTGGCTCAGAGGTTTTTCTTTATTCCTCCCTGCTGCTCCTTCCTAACTTGCCCAGTTAGGCAAATTGTCCTCACAAGATTACAGCTTTGTAGCATTTTCTTAGCTGTTTCTCATGTAAAGATGGCTCCAAGTTCTGCTTTCTTTGTATTGGTGGGAGGATTATGAGTTGAAATTATTTGCAGTTGATGGAAGCAGCCTGCAACTATATTGTTATGCTTTTATCAGGTGAAAATTGTTTCAAAACAGACTTTTCTATATGAAGAAATGTTGCACTATTAAGCATTTAGTTGCTAGTTAGCTCAGATACCGGAACATACTGAGGAATTGGGTGGGCAGGCGAATTTGAACTTTGGTGTTACAAACATTCAATTTTTTTTCGAAAGTCTTGCAACAAGGTGGGACTCCAGAACCATAATCAGCGGCATAATGCTGAAATGTATCACTCTCTCAAGTGAAGTGATTGTTTAGAAGCTGCATACCCTTCAGCTGGAATATCATTTTTTCCAGCAGTTTGTCAATACATTTAAGTCCTGAGCTGGTAATAGCTGTATTTTTCACAGCTACTCTCTCTGCCATTTCATTTTGCTCTTACAACCTGTAAGAATGCTCATTGGCATTACTGTGGTGTTTATGTGGAGGTCTGAATTGGTAGAGTATGTAACAGTCATGAGCATGAAGTATCCTCCCTGAACTTCAGTGTTTAGTAACCTTCTCAGTTGAGACAACTGAGGCCATTCACAAAGCTCAGTTCTGAAGGTATTTTAGGCTGCCTTGGCTTAAAAAAAAAGTATCTCAAAATGCATAGAGATCTATATTTCCAATATTTCAATTTTTATTTGTGGAACCTGAAATGTGCTGTTGTATGTGTTTAAAAACCATTTAGGTGGCCCTGGTAGAGCTGCTATGCCAACACCTGGGAACACAGCAGCTTTTCGAGCAGCCCTCTGGACAAACATGGAGAAACTCATGGATCAGATCTGTGCTGCTTGCGGACAGGTACCCTGCACCTAATTCCTGTTTGTCTCGTCGTGCAGTTTTGGATGTAAGAATTTAGATGTCACTTTCCCTCTCAATAAATTCTCTCTTACAGGTACAGCATTTGCAGAAAGTATTGGCAAAGAAAAGAGATCCCGTGTCACATGTCTGCTTCATAGAGGAGATAGTTAAGGTAAAGTTTTTTGCTGAATACCCTTTGTAAATCTCTTAAGAAAAATGTGATAAGAGAATGAGTTTGTTTACAATTTTACAGTTCCATATTTTTTTTAAAAATTAAATTGATGAGAAAGTATTGAAACTCAAACTAACATTGAAGGATGTATTTGTGGTCTGTGGATTATATCTGTAGGATGTAAACATGTTCATTTTGTTGTAATTTCTTTTGTTTTCTTTAAAAGGGAGCTGATAAAGCACCACTGTATGGATCATTAGTGTCATTCCATAATACCATGTGATTTGAGTAATTAATTAAATCTGTTAGTTTGCATAGGAGAATGTGTCTTCATCTATCATTTTCAGCCATCTGTTTCTCACTTCTTGACAATTTCTCCTTTGAAAAATAATCATGGCTGTTCTTTTGAATACCTATTATTTTCCATTCATTTGCATTGTTTTTTATTCATATTTGGAATAATTTGATTAATGGTCTCCTTCAGTGGTAGGAACAGGATTACTGAAACTGTCTCATCTACCTCAGTAGAAGAGAGCGAAAACAAAAGACGTGTTCCTGCTGACATCTCTTTCCAAGTATATAACAAGATTTTTAATTTACATGGACTTAATACTTGAAATAACTTGGGGAAGCTCTTCATATGCAAACGTGGTCTTCTCAACAGTGAAAGCAAATAATGAAGGTTAAATACAGCCTTCATCTGTCACTTAAGCCCATCTCCTGAAGATGTTGCACAGAGCATCACTTTTCTATGAGGCATTTCAAGCTTCTCTTTCTGTGTTAAAACAAACAAACAAATTAGGAAACTACAACAACAAAAAAAACCAACCCAATCAAAAAAAAAAAAATCCACAACCCCCCTCAAAATATTTATAATATTTTAGCATATTTTCTTAATTAAATAAAGTTGAATCTGGCAAAAAAAGGTCTATTGCTGCCTGGCTGGATCGACCCTTCAGTGGATCAGCATGTTTAGGGAGAAACATAGAAACCTGGAGACAGAGCAGAAATGCTGAAAGGAAGAGTTTGGATGCAAAAGCAGCTTAGGTAAATGATGTATCGGTGTTCATGAGTGATTCCTACCCTGTGCCCATGCTTCTCACTTTCACTCTTCAAGCATCACTTGAAAAGAAGTTTTTCAGCAGCTAAAAATGGAGTTTTTCCAGTTTTTGAGGCTGATAATAGAGAGAAGGCAAAGGAAATATTTTACCCTCCTGGAGGCTAAATGAACAGGGAAAATGAATTTGAATGGAAGTACGGTAAGGAAAAACTCATTAGAAAATAAGTCTTACTGGGTTGTCTTATGCTAAGCATGTTGCATGATTTCTCTGATTACCCTTCCTTCCCTTGAAGTTCACAGTGCAGGATTGCATCTAACTGAAAAGTTTTATTTCCCAGGTAAAATACATCTATTTCTTTTTCTGCGGTTATCACTCTTCCAATTACTTTGCTCTTTGGTGAGTGTTTTGGAGTAGCGTAGTGCCAGGCTGGACATTGTCATTCTCAGTGGGGCAGTTAAGGAGGAGTGACACATCCTTATCTGATGTTCTGCTAGCAGAACTCTCTCAGCATGGCACAGTACTGCTGATGGCACAGTATGTGCTGATGCTTGACTTACTTCTTGCCTGAAATGGTTCAGTACAGCACCATGTTTTTCTTGGACATTCTCACAGACCATTTGTTCTGATGTCTCTTGAAAAAGGTGTGGCACCAGGCTGCAGATGGGTGAGGTCACACCAAAGAGTAGAGCTGTTGTTCAGACAAAACCAGACCCATACTGCATGCTGCAGAGATTCAGGAGTGTAAGTGCAGATGGCTGTATGGGAGAGTATAAATTGTTTTAGACACAAATAAGAAATTGGTATTTTGCCATTTACTAATGAAGATTCCATCTCGTGTCAAACCAAACTGAAATGTGCTTTCCTCAGCAAGTGTTCTGGAGAGGGAGAGAAGTTGGATTTTATTTATTGTATTCAATTTAATGAATAAACTGAGCAAATGAGCAAAACAAACCGAAGGTACTAACATTGCACCCGTTTGCTAGAGCAGCATGCCCACTCCAGAAGATAGGAAAACGAATCATCCACTCTACAGTCTGTGCACTAATTACTGTTACTGATGTCAACATTATTATTATAGTCATCTTCTGCAGCAGCTGCAGTACCACTTTGCCTGTCCATCTGCTTCCTTGTTTTGATTACTGCAGAGCAAGTATCATCCTAGGAAGCATAAGAGAGGAGGAGATCCAGCCTTTTTAAAGCACAAGTCCTTTAATAGCAAGGAAGCTACTTGCCTTTTTTTTTTTTTTTGGTCATCATTCTCTTTTTCTGTTGGGGATTTTATTTTTTGTGTCTTTTTCTTCACAGGTAGCACAGCCTGCAGTTTTTCTAATTTTGTATTATGATCTCAAACATTTGCTTTCCGGCTATCTAGTTATCTGTTACCATAATAATATTTAGTAGTGTTGTATCATGTTGTATCCAAAAATGTAGTTTTAAAAGCACTATCTAATTAATTAAAGGATTCACCAAAAACTCTGGGGAAAAAAAAAAGAAACAAAACCTGAAAGATGAAGAAACTGAGGTACAGAACTTGGAAAATTTTAAATACTGCAGTTCAGCAAGAGGGCAGTGACGGCACCTGCATCTTTTCTATGCTATGGTTTGTCCTACAGAATTCCCTTCCAAATTTACTGGCTTTTGATGTGGCCAAGAGTTAAGTAATAGTCTCAGGCTTACATGAGGATCATGGAAGAATCTGGACATTAAGTTTATACTGCACATTTTTTCACTCCTTCCCTTTGCAGATCTAGGTTGTGGTATTTTTCCTTTGTTGCGATATGAAATTAATGCAATTCTTAAAAGAAATCGTGCACTTGTAGTACCTTCTAAAAACTGCTTCATTTCATACTAGTCATGAACTATAGATTCATTATTAATGTTTATCTATGAAATTACAGATTTAATTTTTTAAACAAATCTATTAACTGTTTAAAGGAGAAATACAATTGAATGGCATTTTGTGGGTTTTATGTAAGAAAAAAGGCCTTTAATGACTAGATTTTAGTTGAAGAGGACTAAAAGAATTCAGAACTCATGGAGTTCTGATTTCTAATTTTGGGGAAAATTAATAGAGCTTTCATTGCATACATTTTTGACAAGATAGGGTTAATGCTGTCATAATGTTAAGGGTAAAAATTAAAATTACAAATAAGATTCAAATAATCTAAATTTGATAATTTTGTTCACCTGATGACTGGTTATTTATATCACTTCTTTCAATTGCTTAATTCACCTTCAGAGAGCTAATGGGTTACTTCAGTTGATTCTGCTTTATGGCTTCTCTCTTTCAATGTGTTGTGACTAATCCTTCCTCAGCTGTTGTAATGTCTAAACTACAATTGACTTCAGTGTAAATCGCAGCTGAACACATCTTTCTGTGACAGCCACCTTCCTAATTAAAGATAAGAGTCCCTCTTAGCCCCTTGTAAAAGAGTTGAAAATGATCTTTGATCCTCATCTATTTTGGGTCCTTCACTCCTACACAGGCATCAGGGAACAGTTCTGCAAAGAGAAAAGCAGCTTGAAAAGCAGCAAATCATTTTAAGGGAGGGTTGGGGTGGTCAGTAGAAAGGATGAGCTGGGGTCTCTCCACTGGGCAGAAAGGTACAGGCAGACCTGCCCTTGCTTGCCTTTGGGTGTCCTGTTTGCAACCAAGGCACATCACAAACCCTGTCGTTTACGTAAGCCTCTGGGTAAAAAAGTGAGCTGAGGGTTGTAGGGAGTGTTATTATGTACTTTGTGGAGGGCTCTTATCATTGCTTCTGCTGATGAATGTTTGGTGAGTAAGCAGGCTTTTTTCCTGAGTTGTCAACACTGGCAATATGAGGTGTTAACGATACAGAAAGAAATGTCCTCATCATTACATAAGATAAAGAAAATAAATGGAAAATATAGATGTTTATTGACAGAGTGTACTTATATTTCACCTTCTTATTTCTGCTTCCCGTCCAAACTTGTTAAAAAATGTTGCTTCTTTGAAATTATTCACTTCTACCATCACATATTCACATTCAGTTGACCCAATTAAAAAATAATCCCAAGTGGAAAAAAATGAAAAATAATCTAATTATTGTCTTATGTGAATTCAGAAAATAGTATGGTTTTCACCAATTATTACAAGTATATGATTTATTTTTGCATACTTTTTGTAGAAGCAGAATTGGATTACTTGCACATCATTTGTGCTGTGATTTCTGTTTGTTATTTAAGCAATAATGAGGTGCTTCGTGAAGATCTAAACAGAGGTGGATGAACAGGTTTTTGGTTCCCAAAATATTGAAGGTGGTTTTTGTTTCAGATCTACAAATTGCCCTGCTGAATTCACTTGCAGGATTTTTGAGGACTCTTAAAGAGCCAAGAAGATCATACCAGTTACAAGTCCCAATTCTCATTTTGAATGGATCTGTGTGCACAGACAGCCATACTAAAAGTAATTTGATTCTAATTCACATGGGAGGGTCAGAGCCTGTGCAATGGTTTTCTAATGACACTAAGATTTCTGTAGACCTTTAATTCCCTTTCTCTGACAGAAATGTGCAGCTGTGAAGAAAAGGGATGGTGTGGAGGTTGTGTGGGTTAGTAGGTAACAATGACCTTTCTTCTTTTTCACTTCTTGTTTGGTGGTGTTTGTGCAAATTGCAGATCAGTGATGACTGCAAATTATTAAGTCAGTTGGTTTTCAGTCAGCTTGCCATTGGAAAAGAAATACATTTACCAGAAGTGCCGCCTTTTATCATCATTCTTGTCAATCTTACCTGAACAGCTCCGGGCTGAGTGGACACGGTAACGAACCATCCTTTCATCCTTGGAGGGGATATGGAGTAGTCAAGGTGAAAGCATAGTTTGAATTGAAGCTGTACATACTAAATCACTTCTCTGGGTAGAAGAAAGCTGTCAAATCCCTGGGGTAGTTGCAGGCTTTTGAACACTAAGTTCATTTATTTCCAGTTGATGCATATCTTGCAGGAATATGGAAGGATTAATTAATGTTTTAAGTAGTTTTGAAGATATAGAGCACTGTTTAATATCTATGTATTTTTGTTCCTTACAGATTAGTTTTTCTGAAGAATCACTTAAGAATTCCAATGTTCTATGAAATGCACAGTCTTAACTTTATTTTCTAGTCAAGAAGGTTTTTGAGAGATAAAGCAAACCAGCTTTTGTTTCCTTTGTCACCTGCATAAAGAGACCTTTTAAAAATGTTGCACTACTGCTGGAAGTCTAGAAACTATTACACCTTGGATATAAACTGATCAACCCAGTGTAATGAAATTCTGTGCCCTGCAGTAAAACAAAAAAATCAAGGTCATTTTTAAAATCACAGTGTCATTTATTGACATCTCTGCACCTGTAATGTATAATATAAACAATATTAGAAATTTAAATTCACTCTTATTTTAAGAAATTTAATCCTGACTACTTTAAGGATATAGAAAAAGGTTATTGAAAACACACTCAGAATTTGTCTTTTCTTTACTGATTAATTGCACTACTGAGGATGATGGCTTTTTGTTCACAGTCTAACATTTGGCAATTATGTTGCTATAGAAATAGTGCAAATGGAGTTCCTTATTTGTGTCCCATAAGATCCTGCTGTACAGAGAATTGTTAAATCATTTGGATTGTTGCTTTATTGGTGGAAAAAATACTTAGACTGTCCTTTAAACGTCTTCTGTTTTTAGAGCAACATTCACAAGTCCTGTATTTCTCCATGGCGGAGCGTTTGATTACAGATAGAAAACACTGTATGTATTAGTATGCAAAGCCTGATTTCAGGAGCCTGCAGCAACTAGCTGCATGGTAATATTCACTATATTGTTTTACATTTCAAAGAGGCTTCACAATAAAGATGTTTTTCACATTCTATTCAAACTATCAAAATTTCTACACGGAAAAAGAAGTTGGAACTGGTTGTCATGAAGTGAGAGCCAGTTTAGAATCAGTGGGTCAGATTTATTATTTGAATGTTAAAATCGCTATTTTAGACACACACAAATATGATAATTCACAGATGGGAAATTATACTCATTAAGTTCTAAATTTACAGTGTGGAGGAAAGAGAGACATTTGTAAAAATAAATATATGTCCTTTCAGCATCTTCTTACATTCCTGTCTAATACTGACGAAGGGGGTTACTTTCATTCTCATTCCTTGAATTTATATTTCATGTCAGATACTAAATAGTTACAAGAAGAACAGAGCTAAATATATTTAATTTCATTTCAGTAATAGCAAAGTTAATTAGTAGCTTGATATGGGTTTTTTAAATGAGGTAAGCTGTTTTTATGTTTGAGGAGACTTGAAATCAGTTTTCCAGGCTTTAGCATTAATATAGTATAGTATATTACCAGTGAATATAGATCTTCTAATACCTTTCCTTTGATGATACTGGTATTCAGCCCTCTATTGTTCTGTGGTTTATTAACTTACTAGTAGCTGTTAGTGAAAATGAGTTATATTTTTTGAACTGGGAAAACGATTAATTTTCATGTGAGTGAGAAGGAGTTTAGCACATGAATCGTGTCAGTCTGTAGTTTTTTCTATAATCTTGCGAGCAGGCAACATTGAATCTAAATTTCAAATCTATGCAGTCAATGCATCAATCTGAGTAATAGTGTTACTTCACACTATTAACAAGTCTGCTTAGGTGCTGTAATACCATGCACTAAAGATAAAAGGTCTACTGAAAAAAATTAATAGTCAAGTATAAATCCCTCCACCCCCATTCATTGCATACCAGTAAAAGAGTACTGATCTAAATTCTTCCCACCAGTCATTGGATAGAAGGTGATTGAGTCTGCAGGCTCTCCCAGTTGCACTGTGTTCTGAAACTCAGCTTTTTATCAATGTGGGATTAATCATGAATGGCCTAGATGAATGGCCAGGCCCAGAAAGTGGTGGTCAGTGCTGCGAAATCTAGCAGGTGGTCAGTAGTGTACCCCCACAATGGGTCACTGCAAGGCCCAGTTCTGTTCTAAGGTTTTTATTAGTGGATAATGGGCCAGAGTGCACCCTCAGCAGGTTTGCTGATGACACAAAACTGGGAGTAGTAGCTGGTGCTCCAGAGGGTCATGCTGCCATCAAGAGGGACCTCAAGAGACTGGAGGAATGGTCTGACAGGAACCTTACGGAGTTCCTGGGACAGAGGGCAGGAAGAACTAACACTGTCCAAATGTCTTCTGGCACTGGCCTTATGCAGTGTTATTAAGCTGCATCAGGGGAAGTTTTGGCTGGACATTGGCGAAAAGTTCTTCACAGGAAGAGTGATTGGCCATTGGAATGGGCTGCCCAGGGAAGTGGTGGAGTCAATATCCCTGGTGGTGTTTAAAAAAGACTGGATGTGGCACTCAATGCCATAGTTTAGTTGACAAGATGGTGTTAGGTTGTAGGGTGGACTTGATGATCTCAAAGGTCTTTTCCAACCTAGTTAATTCTGTGACTCTGTGATTCTGTTATTCTATTAATCTTACAAGTTTTATCTAAAACCTGCTCTATTATGGGAATGTTGCATAGTGTTACTGTTTGTGCTGAGTATTGGCAAGAGTGACTTTATAGAAATAGTTGAAATGAAATAGTTACACAGAGTGAAAATACTTTTAGTGGATTGCTGGTTATGGCCTTGATTCAGCAAAGCACTTAAGCACACTTTTAATTTCACATAAATAACATATACCATGGAAGTCAAACTACCTCTGTCTATTATTTTAATAAGGATAAAATTTGTCCCATTCACATACACAATAAAGTAAGCCCTACTGCTGAGAAAATACGTCACCATTTGTGGTTTAGCCTGCTGGACATATTTTGTCTGATTTATGGGTATAATTTTCATGAGCAAGTAATTCCTCTGTGAATAGTATGTGTGACTGTATACCAAATTCTTGAACAGTGGGAAAAAGGAGAAAATTACAGTGGCTGGGCCAGAATGCATTCTGGTTGTGTTTTTCTATTTTACTCTATACAGATGCAAGTGGGTTACCTAGAAATGACATATTTTAAAGTAGCCAAGTGCTAATAATCCATACATCTTTCAAAAATATCTTTCCATTCTCCTGGTTGTGGCGAGCTGTCCAGCAGGTCAGAATGCCAGAGGATTGCCCTAGTGTATGCTACTGGGCAGTTGTTCAGTTCATTTCTGAAAAGAAAGAATTAACAAGAAGAGGACAGATCTGAACTGTCTTGCACTGAGTAAGGAATTGCATAGGGGCTGCTAAATCATGTAAGTGCCTGCTCAGCTGGTCAGTTTTGGGGAATAAAGTGGTCACTGGTCACAGGAACAACAGCAACAGTATTTTTAATTTACAGTTTGGGTTGGTAGATATTAGTTTATGTAGGTGTGCTTTAGGCATTGGAGCATTTTCACAAAATATTTTTATTAGAAAATAGCCGGTTCCATGGCTGATCTTACTTCCCCACTGTTTTGTAGTAGTACAAAGTATGATTTATGTGCAGACTTTCTGTGCTGTGTGATCAAAATAAAGCTGCAAACAGACAGTACCATTAATTCAAACATGCTGCATTAAATGGATCTGGTTTGGGGGGAAAGTTCTGTTTTGCCATTAAAGTCTTAAAATTGCTTGCAATTAATGTTCATAGGTTTAATTTGGTTATATTTCATGATGGGGAAAATATGTATATGTCAACCTGAGTCTTGCCTATCATGAGTTTTAGATACCATCAATTACAGTTTAAGGTTCTTTGGTTGAAGGAAAAGCATATCACCTGACAAGAGGAAATATAATTTTATTTTATGCTAAAGTGCAATAATTTACTTTTGGGAGACTTTCAATTATGCATGGATGTTTTAGGTAGGCTTTCTATGTGCTCAGTATGCACCTTAAACAGCTTTGTGCCAGATAATACCTCTTAGCTTGCAAAGGTTTATGTGTTCTCTGTGTTGTTAAACATATTCACTGGGTGGGGGGACAGCATGACAGAACGGTGACCTTTTCCCAGTGTTGTTGGTTATGGCATAGGAAGCTGTTGGAAAATGATTGCTACAGAGCTGAAAAGATAATCGGATGCAGTTCATTACTCATCTTGTCAGCTGCTCCTGCTACAAGGGATTGTATCACAAGATGTTAATCTGCTTGTGACTAGATTTCAAAGCAAGCATTTTTATTTTGGAGGGGGTGTAAATAATTTAACATCTTTCAATTCTATTTCATTTTCAGAAGCAAGAGAAATGGAAAATTCCTGATTTAAAGTCTCAGAATATTAATTAATAGAAATATTAGTACATCCTTGTGCATTATTTTACAAATATATGGTGATATGCTGCAAAAAGCTATTTAATTGCAGAAATTGTTTTTTTTTAAAAACTGATTATGAGGTAGTGTCTTCCTTGAATAGTGGAAGTTAGTCTGCTAGCACACTTCACTGTGTTCTGCAAGACAAGTATTAGACACAAGACAGATTTGGACCAAAAAGAACCCTATCTACACATTGCATCACTAATGTGGATGTACCCAATGCTCCCATACATTGTCTACCACTGAGGATATTTGGTGTAAGTGTGGAGGAGGACTATATTTATTATTTACAGATGGGAAGATGACAAGAAGGTAATTTTAGCTAGCTGATTTTAGTTTTCTGAAAGCAAAAGGCCCAAAAGAGCAGTTACTTTCTGATACTGTGGTTTGCTGCTCACAATGCTGTATGTGAAGCATAGGGGAAGGCTTATAAAATTTCCATTACATTAAGATGAGCCAGTAGATTTACTGTGTACATTTCCAGCAAGTAGAAATGCCTTTTCCTCTTCCAGCTTCATCCTGCCTATCTTTTTAAGTCTTTGAAGAAATTGTCCAGTACAAGGGACATTCCTTTAATTTCTTGCTGGAGAAAAACTCTCCTTTTGCTACCCTTTCTGTGTAATTTTCTAGCATTGATTATCGTCAGATGGAATTTCATGTTACATTTTAAGCAGTTGAATTATAATTCTCATAAATCTAATAAATCTAATCCTTACTAGAATACATTATTTAAAAAACAAACAGCTAGAAATTTACATGTACTTTTCAAAAATAGTATATTGAATTAATGTGTAAGCAAAAGAAATTACAGATTTTAACAAAATAAATTGTTTCTGGATGCTCATGGTTGGATATGGCACTTTTTTGCTCCCTCAGGAGTATCTAGTGCTAATGCCTTGCTATATTCCAGTTTTGGTAGCTACAGTCCACCCGCTTAAATACCCCCTGGTGTATGCGTAGGCATTGGTATTCTCTTGTTCCTGCCGCAAACTCTTACATGGTCTTCTCTGTGCTATTAATCAGCAGCTACATTTCACCTCCAGGGAGATTGCATCTCAGCACTGGACAAACTGAAATCTCGTATCATATGTTACAGAAGCAACCAGCACCCTGTAGGTAGTGATTCTAGTTAGTTCAAAAACAGGGCATTTATTTTTCCCCTAAATATTTTTGACTGGGTAGTCAGTCAGTAGGAAATGTTACTTTTTCATGAAGCTTTTCCCTTCTGTCTCTCCTCAAACATAATAGAGTTGACTTAGCTGAGCCATGAGGGCCTTCTTCACTACGAAATTCTGATACAGTTCATGTACACCATTCACCCAGGTCAAAAGACACAAGCTAATGAGCAGTGGCTGATTATTATGGCTGTATCTGCCCATGCAAATGTGTGCATGAGAACATATGTATGTATGCCTGACTTTATCTTATACGTGTATGTAGAGATACATAGAAAAGTTATGTATTTCCACAATAACATAAAATGTCATCCCATGTTACTGTTACTTGTCACTATGTTGAATCTGACAAGATAGGAATGTTGATGTGGAAGGGTACATGGATATTTGTTTTCTGGACCCTTTAATCACTGTATTTTCTGCTGAGACAGTGACAGAGATATAGATGGTAATTAGAGTAATGAAAAAAAGAGTTGTTTGAAAGTACTCTCTAAATATTTTTCCACCTCCATTAGATTATTTAGAATTTGAATTACCATACTCAATAGGCAACCATTGTTCCAGGTTGGGATAGAGAATATGAAAACTGATTAATTTATATTTGATGTGAAAGGCCATTTGTTTTAGAGTAGTCTTTATGTTCTAAATTTGAAACTGTGAAATAAAGCATTAAGTAATTTCACGTTTATGCTGTAGCAATAAATTTACCAAAGAAAAGAGATTTTATGCAGTGAACCTTCTGAATAGTTTTCTGATATTCTAATTTTACTTTGCCCATTTATGAAAGTCAAGTACAATTTTACAGAAAATACAAACATAGCTATAAAATAAATTACTTCAGTTTCTAAATCCATCATTGTCCTCAAGCAGCCAAAAATGAGATTCCGTAATCCCAGTTTATTTTAGCCTTCAGTGTTAATTATCATACATTTTATGAGCCCAACAGCATAAAAGATGTTCTCTCTCAATTCTTAACACATGACCTATAAACTTTATCCTTCTTTATCTTTAGAAATAAGGAGTACAGTTGGATGAATTGCTCGTCTAATTGCAGAGTTTTGATAATAATCCTGTTTTTTACCATTACTTTTAGATGTATCACCATACCTTTGCCTGATTTTCAGCTTTTATATTAATTCGTTAAGATGATTTTTTTTAACTGAAACTTGAGCTTGAACTTGCAGTCTTTCAATGAATAGATCTTCAAGAGGGATGCAGTGGTACCTGTTAATGAATGACATTATAAAGACATTCATTGCTTTGCCCATTATTGCCACTGCTAGTGAAAAGAGACCATTTCTTCCCCTTTATCATCTTAAGTAGCAGTAATTCATTTTGGAGTAGCGAGACGTTTAAATGTAATAGATTATCTGCGCCTTTTTGTGCCACTGCTGGGCAGTGCAGAAGTTAAACCGACATTTTTTCTTTTCTGATTATCATTCCTATAGTGATTTGGTCAAACTGGTTAATGCAGCAGTGGGGTCAAAGGATGACATGTACACCATGCAAGGAAGAAAACCATTCTCTTCAGAGCAGGTTTTCTCTTCCCATGACAATACTGAACAGTCTTCCAAGTAGCAGGCAGGACAGGATACCCATCTTCATCTCCTGGAAGTTTTTTTCTACCTCAGACAGACAGGGATCAAAAATCAGCTTTAATGCTTGGCCGTTAGTGCCAGATGTTGGGGGCAGTAGGGACACAGCCTGCCCCTGCACATTCCCTTTGGTGTGCTCCCTTGTTTCCACTTCTGGCTGCAAGCCCTCTTGGCACCAGGCAGTGAAGAGTCAGCTGTGAGGTTCACTGTATTTTTGTGTGTTTTATGGTTTGGGGAGCCCCGGCTGCTCTGTGTGCAGCACGCAGTGGGTTTGGTCCCTGGTTGGAGTTTGCCAGTGCGTGGTAATGGCAGTAAATAATTGCTGTGGTGTAGCCGGCACGAGAACTCCCACGGAATTTGGAAGGTCACTGCAGTGCAAAGAGATTTTCTAACACATCTCCTGAGGTGTGCTGCTTCGGGCTGCACTCACACACCTAGAGAGCTGGGAGCATTTCTCTCAGACTTGGAGGAAAATATTTAATTCCAGACAAGACTGAAGCTTTTATTTTTATTTTCTCCAATACTTTTTTTTTCTTTATTTTTTCTGAATCTAAGGGAAACTTCTCAGATTTTACTCACTTTGTTTTCATTCTCAGTGATGAGGAGCAGCTTTGACTGGAAGCATTTGCATTGCTTGAGATTCTTTGAAAAGAGTATGTTTTGAAACTTGTATCCATTTTGTCCCTTGCTCTCAGGATGGCCAGTCTGATATTTTGTACAAATTTTGGACTGCAGTAACTCAGACACTTTCCTCTCAGTTTCAGTCAGCAACAGACTGTAAGTATTCAGTATATATGATTTGTAATGTGTTCTGTAATTATTTTGAATCTTGCTTTTCAGTAAGCCCTTTGCTCGATATCTCCTCTACCAGAACTGTAGCATTGGTTCACTCAGCACAAGATCTGTATGTTTAAAACTTCTGGCTTTGTAACCACACAGAATCCTCCTAAACTATGGTTGAATTTTCAGAAAGATATATTTTCTGTTTCATTAAACAGTTGTTACCTAATAACAAAAAGTGTTTTTCTAACTGTGAGTAGAGGTAAACATGTTTGGAATGGAACATTATGCTTCCTAAAGCAAGTGGGTTTCTCAAATTCAAAATTAGTAATTTGATTTTAAAGATAAAGTCTTAGTCTTTTCTTGTTAAACACTGATCGGTTGTAAAAACCAGATTTTAGACATTTTTTGCATGCCATTATAAACAGGATTTTAGTTACTTCAAAATTGTCTTATATAAATACAAACAGCTGATGTTCTCTACAATTTTCTCTACATGTGTAATATGTAAATAGCTGATACAATCAAGGAATGTTAAATATAAATCATATGTTAACATAAGACAGTTCTATTAGCAGAACATGCCAACAACTGCAGCATGCAGTTGGATCATAGATGAGTTTGGTACTTTCTTAGATATAACTTTCACATTTGCATAGAGTGTTTAAAGTTAATCTTTTGCACATAGAGGTGAAGTGCATAAGATGTGCATTTCTCTTTGTGATCTCAGCTATTGCACTGGCCCTTCAAAATTTGGTCCTTCCAGGCTTTATAGCAGCAGTATAATTTTGAGGAACTAGCTGGTGGATTCATGTTCAGTGGTTGCTAAGTAACTAGATGATCCCAAAAGAAAATGTATGCATCTTGTGTTAAAATATATTCATTTTACTGTTTGCCTTATGCATTGCTTTAAGAGCAATATGTACATAGCCCAAGCCTCCTGTGCTCAAACTGAACATGTGCTACTTGTCCTCAGCACTCACGTTTGAGACTGTAAAATTATGACATCAGTTAATGGGACCAATCAACACTACAGAACTGAGGAAACTCTTACATTTTGTCAGCTGTACTTTTACTAACAGCTGTTGAAAACTATTTATTACTTACAGGTTTTAATAATGTGTTTTGTATAAACAATTATGGGGGGGTTGGATGTGAATGATGTTTTTATTTTGCTACACCTGAGTTTTGGGGAGACATTTTTTTCATTTAAGCAAGGCATCTACATAAAAATGTTCATTTTTACCATAAATTTCTGGTGATTGAATCCACTGACATCAGTCAGGTTTTGGATCATATAGATCAGAGGAAGACAAGATACCAGAAAAATAGTGTAAAAATAGGAATTCATGGCAGTTTAAAAGGTTTGATATTAGATCATGATCTGCTTTTATGAGGTTGGGACAGGCTTTGTAAACATAGCTTCATGACCTAAAATAACTGTGTGTTTGATAATAAATGTGAATCCTCCAGTATTCAAAATTATGTATTTGAGTCAAAAGCACAGGCTGGTTGAAATGGGGCAGATGTCTGGAACCTGAAAAACCTACAAATGAATGGAACAGTGTTAATCTCCTAATGTAATGGGAAATCTGTAGAGTATAAGTGATGTTAGATCAAGATTAACAGTTGCTAAAGCAGTTGTACATTTGTTTCATTTCCTGTTACTTGTATCAAGCCTTTCAAGGCTGAAAATAATGCTGCTTTTTCTGCTGGCTTTGTCATTCTTTGACAAGTTTAGGAATTGCATATTAAGTACCTTGTCTTAAGAAGTGTGCATAAAAGCATATGCTTCCCTCATCACATTTCTGAAGACTTTGGTTCATAGGAGTTATCTTTGTGTGTTTTAAATTGTTATCCTCAAAGTTACACAGCCCTACACTTATCCTCTATCAGATATTGTAAGCAAATCTCTAGATTTAGGGAGTTCCAATTACACTTTGGCCTTAAATTAATGATAATAATAATAAAGTTTGATACCAAACATTATTTTACAAAATAAAGTAAGTTTTCATATCCAGTCTTCCAGTTGTGGGTTTTATACTGGTGCTTTACATCCTTTGTCAAGTGCATTTAATATTATAGTTATCCCACTTTGAAATTAATTATAAATTTTACATTATTAATATTAAACTTAGGATAACATTGTGTGACATTGATATAAATGCAAGGATGCAGGTTGTTTATAAGAATAAAAAAATTAGTTTGAACTTAGCACTGTGTGTTGCTTACTGCTTTATTTTGCAGCCTCTATGTTTTTGAAACAAGCGTTTGAAGGAGAATACCCGAAATTATTGAGACTTTATAATGACTTGTGGAAGCGCCTCCAACAATATAGTCAAAATATTCAGAGGAATTTTAACACAAGTGGAACTGCTGATCTTTTTGCTGAGCTACAACAAATGGAAGAAGATGCACAAGACATATTCATGCAAAAAAATGAAGATTACGAGTATGTATTATGAACTGTAAGACTATAAAATATAAATCTTTTCACCTGTAAGAAAACAGAATATTTTTTAAAACTTACTGTTATTCAAATCATCACTGCAGGAGAATTTTGAAGGCTTTTTTCCTCCCTTGCAGTTACTGCTCTAATGCTATTTTAGAGCTGTAGACTTTTCATTAAGCTATATATCTAACAGTATTGGGTTGTCTTGTCTTTCACAAACTCTCTGACTTTTGAACAAGTTTTATCTTTGTCTCTTAGGGTGAAAAAATAGGAAAATAGTGAAAATTCAGTTTTGTATGCATTGTGATTACAGCAGTAGCTTTCTCCTAATGACACTGCAATCATTTGAGTGTGACAAATGCTCAGTTGTTATGATTCAAAGTTTCTAGTTTATACATCATAGAATAAACATAATCAAAGTGATATAAGAAAGATCAAACTGAACCAGGTTTATCAAGCCTATTAGGACTTCTAAACTTACGTAAGATAAAATGAATATTTTATATGAGAATTATATTGACTTAAATATGTTCTTGAGCAGTCAGTGGGAGACTTATCAGAAGAATGTTTTTCATATCCATACATTTAAAAAGCAGAAAAGAAAAACAGGTTCAGTATTGCACAGTTTGTATGTCTGGAAAGATTTAATGCTATTGTGTATTTTAATTTAAAATGTAGTAACTTTTTCTTGTATGCAAAGTCCAGAAAAGGCCTTGAAAGATTCACTGCAACAGTATGAAGCTGCCTATCTGTCAAAATCCTTATCTCGACTGTTTGACCCCATCAATCTTGTCTTTCCTCCTGGAGGTCGGAATCCTCCCTCTTCTGACGAGCTTGACAGCATCATTAAAACTATAGCCAGGTATGCACTTATAAGGCATTGTAAATGTAATACTCAATGTGTATTCTTTCATAAGTTACAGTTTTAGAAAGGAGACTTCCGTAGCAGTAAATAGTTGATTACTCTTTAATTATAAAGTAGATTAGTGCAAAAATCAAGTTAGAATTTAGGATAGGATAGGATAGGATAGCATAAAATAGAGTAACACACAATAGAATATTTCAGTTGGAAGGGACCTACAATGATAAATCCAGTCTAACTGCATGAAAACTTCAGAGATGGCCAAAAGCTAAAACATGTTAAGGATATTGTCCAAATGCCTCTTAAATACTGACAGGCTTGGGGCATTGACTACCTCTCTAAGAAGCCTGTTCCAGGGTTTGACCACCCTCTTCTTAAGGAAATAATTCCTTAATGCTGAGTTGGATCATCACCTCATGACCTTTGAACCATTCCCACACCTCCTGTCACTGGATCCTGGCGAGGAGTGCTCAGCACCTCCCACTCCACTTCCCCTACTTAGGGAGCTGTGGAGGACAATGAGGCTGCCCCTCCTTTCCTCCAAACTAGACAAGCCCAAACCCTTTGCTGTCCTTCATAGGACATTCCTTCCAGTCCTTTCACCAGATCTATTGCCCTCCTCTGGACACATTTAGACAACAGCACATTCTGTCTAAATTGTGAGACCTTAAACTAGACATGGTGTTTGAGGTGAGGCTGCACCAATGCTGAATACAGCAAAATAGGCACCTCTTTATTATTATTTATAATAAAGAATATATTTTATTATTTATTTCCTGCATTTTGTTTTTCTGGAATAAATGACATTTAAATATAAGTTTTAGTGTTTAAGTGTATAAAAGATCAGGAAGAGAAACTATACTGTAAATGTCTGGTATCCTAATTATCCTGACTGTGTCAAAGGGAAGTGGTAGTTGCTTGGCTGGAAGTGATAATATCTGGGGTAGATACTTTGTTAGTGTAAAACAGCAAGATAATAGGTAAAGATGGCTATTCCAAGTAGAATCTGTAGAGATACCTAAATTACCAGTGGTGTGTTTTCCCTCATAAGGTTTCAGTAATGACTACTCTCTTTAATAAAAAGATGGACAGTATTCACAGTATGTATCTGTGTGTATAAAGTATTAAATATTGAAACAGTACTTTTGACTGAGAGTTACAGATGCTCAGAACACGTCTGTTGGTGTGGTGACTGATACTGTTTTGCTCTTTGTGAAAGAGAAAGGAAAACAACATGAAAATTACGAAATTTCAGCTGAATTTTCCAGAGCAACCTTTAGCTAATGATGTTTGGGGCCCTAGAGAGTTCTCAGAGAAGATTATTCTAAGTTGGGGTGCCTAATGATTCTCCAGATCTTGAGAGAGATCACCATTCTAAACTCACCATTAGCAACATGATGGTTCTTGTGCTTGCCTGTCTTCAGCAGAGCAGTTTTGAATGCATCCCCAGCCGATGGAGATCTGGGGATGTTCATGAACAAAAAATACTGGAAGTGATTTAGAAGTCTTTTCCTTCTTCGTTTGTTCCCTGTCATTCCTTGGGGGCCTGTTTTACTACAAAGGATTGCCTAAAACACAGCTTATTAGTTGTGTCAAGCTAAGGCATCCCCTGGGTATTTCTGCACAGCTCATGTAATTCCAGAGTTGAATGACTGTGTGTTCACCTGTAATGTTTGAAGGCTGCTGCCAAAGCTTGAATGTAGTTAATTGCTGTCAATATTTTTGAATGGCTTACTAATAGTGATTTCATACTGAAGTGTCATTCCTAAACTTTGCTCATTTTTACTAGAATAGGAACACTGCACATAAAATTCCCAAATGACTTGTTAAATTGTAAACTGAATTACGGTGCGTGGAAAGACTTGGTTTTATATGTTACTCTCTGGAAATTGACGTGCCGCGTGACTGTGTATTCATAGTTAATTCTTTATCGATTCAATACACCATTCAATACTGCACTGTTTAGCTGTTAATGAAGATTTGTAATCTTTGCTTCCAGTGAGCTAAATGTGGCTGCTGTTGATCCAGATCTGAGTTTAGCTGTGGCCAAAAATGTGGCGAAGACCATTCAGCTTTATGGTGTAAAATCAGAGCAGCTTGTAAGTAATTTTAAATTTCTAAAACCTAATGTTTTTTCATGTACAGTGACCTGGATTTTGTAGATTTAGAACATAACAGTTAAACAATCTAGATAGACAAAACCTTCCAATGAGCTTTCCACTGTATTTGTGAACATTATCAGTTAAATTCTGCCTTCAGACAAACTCAGTCTGTTGACAGCAGTAAAATTTATCTGTATAACTCCAAATTGAATTTGCTGTATTAATTTTTAAAACCTCAAAATTGTAGCTGTCATTAAACAAAATCAAGACTGTTAAATTAAGTTCATTATTAACCAACATATGACACTACATTAGTTACATGATATAGAATCTCTATGGTATTAAAATCTGGACTATTGAAATACAATTTTTTACTACTTACAAGAAATTTGGGGGATTTTTTCCCATGTATTTATTATTTGACATATATTTAACTGACCTTTGATTTGTTTGCATTTGTCATATATTTCCAATAATTTACCATGCAGTTGTAGCTAGTGTTAACCTGAATAGAAGAAGGATCCTCAAAGCCTTATCCTTTTGGTAAGAGCCTCCAAAAAGCCTATGGATAATACAGTGAATTATGTCATCATACAAAAAAAAAAATCAGATGAACAATTTTCTCATAAGAACTGTTGCTGAAATTATAAGTTTTCTTATGAAGAGATGAAAATAAATTTCTGTAATATGTAGACCCACCAGAAATGACTAACTACTTGTATTTATAAACAAGATTTTCACTTAATAAAGAACATTAATTCTGACAGCAGACTCAGACTCCAGTAACATTCATTTACTATATGTCTTTTTAAAGAAAGATGCTAGCTATTTTTTTTATACCAATTGGCTACAAAACATTCCAGCAATTTAGTTAGCATGGTTTCTGTTTACCTTTTACATTTCTGCTGTCTCAGAATAGCTTTGAAAATATTGAAATTCAGTAACGCATAATTTGTTTACTTTGTCTATTGGATGGATTATCTTGGAAGTTTGCAGATCTGGTGTATGGAAAAGGACTGTAGGTGAAGCAGTCATGGAAGCCATAAAGAATATTTTAAATTTTAAATAAAAACAAATGTTGGCATTATTTTGTTAGCTATTTAAAGCATAGTGCTTAAGTTGGGTCTGCTTTTAAACATACCAAATTACGGCTTCGTACTTTCAGAATGAAATTTACTTATGACAGAAACGAAGATTTTTAGTAGGTTGTGACTTACTGTCATCATAAGTAAAAAAATACATTGTTGTCTATATGTCATGGAGTGTAGTGTCAAATAGTGGCATTCAACTGGGAAAAAAAAAAAAAAAAGACATTTCAGCTGTAACTGTGAAAGTATCAGAGTTGTGCTCATCATCTCTGTTAGAGTCTGGCCAGTGGATTCTTTGGAAGTGAACATTGTTTTGTGATCAGACAGCTGGGAAATTCTTAAGAAACCCTGGAAAAACCAAGATGCTTAGAAATAAGCTGATAAGTATATGATTTGTGGCTTTGTGTTAGCTAACCTCAAAGTAAAAGGATGTAGGAAGAAAGAGGGAGTGTGAGCCCTTGAACTTCTTGAATTTGACAACTGAAAATGCAAACTTGAAACACTGAAAAGCTAAGTGATGGGATTGGCCAAGCTGGCAGGATGAAAATCAATGTCCTTGAAACACATACCTACAAGTTGTAAAATAATAAGATTATTGCACAGCTAACCTTTTTTTAAACTTCTTTCTTTCCTTGCTGATAACACATTACAAAACCAGAAGTGCTCAACACAGTTACTAAGATATAAGTGTCACAGTCATCTTTGAAGTGCTGAAATATCATTCCTAGCCTCCAGCTGCCTCTCCAGCAGGGCATGGCTCTCCTACTTGTCCTGCGCCATGCTTGCCAGCCCTCTGTATATAATCTGGAACAACTTAGCCTTTTTTTGGTGCCTATTTTTGGGCAGACAGATTGAGCTTGAAATGTGCACCACGTGTAGAATAGGAGCTATGTCAAGACAGCACTGTTTCATTATGTTTTTTTTAGTGGTTTAGCCAAGAATGCAATCTTAATTCAATCTTGCAATCCAGCCTCCAACAATAGCTTGGAGTCAACAATAGTCCTCCTCTCTAAAGCTGAGAAGGGAACCATGGAACATATCCGCTCCGATGCTTCATGTCTGATAGCTATAGTAGAGCAGTGCTACAGATGGAAATTTAATTTCCTGGACGAATTGGAAATTGAGTTCTCTTCCAAATTAAAAGTAAACAAAACCATCTCAGAATTCTCAGTGAAAGAAGAAGGGGGCAGGAGACTTTAAAAGATAAGTACTTTTTTTTTTTAAATGTTGTAATATTGCGGGTAGATTTTAAAGGTGGAAAAAACTGAAATGTGCAGTTCTAAAAAGGTTGAGACATTCTGGTGTCGCTGTCAGGGGTTTTATTTACTCAGTTTCATGAAACAAGGAATTCACTGAGATTTCATCACTGTTTCACCAGGTATTTTTAAACAGAGAAATAACAAGAAAAGTGTTACTCAAGATTCAAAGGTTTTACCTTTGAGTGAAAGCAGCATCTATCAGTCTGTACATACAGTCCTAATGCAAAAATGACTAAGAAAAAACCGCCTCTTCCTGTAAATCCAGAACATTTGTTTGTGTTACTTGTGGCTTTGTACCCTTTTCAGCTTTCCCCACATCAAGAGCTTGCTGCACCTGAGACCTGTTCTTTTATTAAACCAGTTCAGAGAAGATAATAATCTCTGGAAGCAGCAGTATGTAGATACATGCTGCTGTTGGGTGAATCTTTAGTCAATCTCTTGCTGATGCTTGATGTGGTTGGTGTATGCTATGCAGTGTTCAGAATTATTGTCCTAATTTCACTCAGTCTAATTGCAGATGTTCTTACTATACAGAGTTTGAAGAGACAATTAGACATTGCACTATATTTAAAAAATATTTCTGTTAATTTAAGAGTGTTAGCTTTCATCTTCACTACCTGTCCTGTGTTTTGTGATGCTGAGAAAGGCTGCTTGGTATATTTTCTCTGTGCCGTTATAATTTTGTTTCTTCTTATTCACGTTTTCTTTAAAACAGATAGGCCAGACATCTTCATAATGATTACAGACACCGCCAGATTTCTGTTTAGTCACCATTTCCACATCCTTCTCATTCCAGATTGGAAAAGATATTAACAAATCTGATCATCATATTTTGGATAAGAACAAAACTTTCCTCTTCTGCATTTGCACCTTGTACTCCAGTGCATAGATTTTAACAAAAGGTCTGTTTACTGAGCCAGATTTTGTTCACTGGCCACTTTTTCTTGCAAGTGAGGTAGCCTAGATGAAAAAGAACCTTAACTTTTCTCTATTCAGTTCCAGAGGAATCATCCATTCTCATTTGCAAATACCTTTAATCATCTGTCTTGATTGACACATACAATGTGTTGTGTTCTTGTTTAACTGGCCTCATCAGGAAAATTAGCTCTTTCATCAAATACTTACAATAAGTACAGTGAAGAGAAGAGATTTGTGAGAAGGCAATAAGTTGCATTTCCTGGCAAAAAGAAAAAAGTTGAGTAATTTGGAGTGTTTATAAGAATCTATGCTCCTTAAAAAATAGGAGCTCATAAATCTGCTTTCTAGAGATATTTTTACCCATTTGTTTAACTAATAGTTGAGAAGTGTAAAAGAGAACTTAAAACTCACCAACATCTTTATTAAGTGCCTTTGACATGGTAGCAGTGATTGTGTGACAGGTTCCTCTAGTGCAGCGGTCTTAAGATTTTTGGTTATGCATTCCTATCAGTATAAACTTCCTCAGCATGCACTGTCATTATATGTATACTTGTTTATTTATAACTTTTATTTATGTACTGTTGAAATTCTGATACTTTTGTCATGCACCCCGTTTTGTCTTGCCTAATCCTTGTGGTGCATGTGCCCCACCTCAAAGACTACGGCTCTAGAGTAATACTCAGCAGTTATCTTCCATAATAAGGGAGCAGACTTGGTCTGTTAATCTTTTGAAAAGATGCCTCATTGATTGCAGTCTTTTGAATTTATATTTGGTTTTGTTAATATGGTACTTTATATCAGATTTTTCATTTATTTATAGAAAAATTTAAAATATGGTAATCTAATGACTGAAAGTGAAACAAAACTGTTATTGATTACCTGTAATTTTGTCATTTACAGAGCTGAATTTTGAATGTACTTGAAATGTTATGGTTTCTCTTAAAATTAAAAATCTCTTCGTTGTGACTTCACAATCACTATATTTTTGTTTGCTGTTGATAGAGAAGCCATGAAACATTTAGGGTTAAAAGCTGTGGAAATTTACAAGATATGTAATTTTGCCAATAAGGAGAAAAATAAATTGCAAGGTCCGTTGTCCATGTAGACATCTGAAGATGGAATAGCAGTCTTTGGTCCTCTAGTCTATTCCCTTCCCAGTACAGGGTTGTTTGAAACAATATTTGTTGCTGGGGCTTTTGTTGCATTCTTTCTGGTTTCAGAGTGATGATTTCAGTTACCTGAATGTACGTACTGCATGTTCTCTTACTTTTGTGCTGTTTCTATTCAGCTTGTCATGTGGGTGGATTGAAATACACTAACACACCCACCAAGTGCACATAGATGAAATGTGTTGTGCTGTGAACATGAAGATGCAGTTGTTTAGGGAAGGTGTGATTCTCCTACTTTGTGAACCTGGAGACCTCTACCAGTTTCCTCCCTAGAGTTACAGTCATCCTGTTAGACTATCTTATTAATTTTGATCAGAGTCCCAGAGCAATCCTTCCTGCCTTGTCTGATGGAGGCTGTGTCTTGCTGACTCCTCCCACCATAGGGCATCACCTGAGACATCATCAGAGGCCATGTTATTATCCTTTGGCCAATAAACAAGCAAAGAGTCGTTTGCAGAGGCAGGATTGTAAAAATGACGTTGCCCACTTGCTTTTCAGAGCAGGTGGGGGCAATTATGCTGGCAAATTCTGGTGGATTAAACTGTCTTAAAGACATTTCTATATGAGGATATGGTGTGCTTACATGATTTAGGCAGACACAAACTCACTCTACTGTGTTGCCAGATGGCAGAGCACATTTTAGCTCCAGTCCAGTCCATGCTGACCAGTTCAGCTGTGGCACCTTGCTGAGCACAACACTCACTCAGCCTGGAGCACAAGCAGAGAAAGTTCATGTCTGCTTGAAGTACAGACAAAACGAGAACCTACACGGCCATAACTAAACTAGGCAGATTTTTTTCTAAGGCAGGGGGAGAAAAGGCTAAAATCAGTGGGAGCTGTGATTGCTTATAATTGGAGTGTTTCTTAAACATGGAGTATTGTATTTTATGGAGTAATAAGTTTATCTAAAAAAAGGGATCTTTCCAGCAGACAAGAGGCTGCAGGCAGATGATATAATGGGAATCTTTCCCACTGTCAGACTTGTAAGCAATCATGGAGTGGAAGCCCTCAAAAGGTGGAGATGGAGAGTGGGTGTAATGAGGGAGGAAGGAAGTAAAGAATTTGAATAAATTTTTTATTCTCTTAACTCAGTGTGGTTGAACTGATGCCATATATCTCACAAAAGCTGATGAACGAGGCCGAGGTCCGAAATACAGGCTGAGGGCAGTGGGAGAGCTACTAGCCTTTGCCCTCAGCTACAAAGCTGTCCTTTAGAGCTCATAGTAGAGGCTTGGCTTCTCATGAGCACTTTAGCCTGGGCAATGGTTGTGGTGTTTGTGATTATCACATTTGCCACTTGGAAATTTTTAAGCATTGTGCAGAGAGCAGAGTCCTTCCTGGCATTCTGAAGAATTCTTCCCCAGTTTTCTTAAGAAAACATAAGACATGGTGTATTTTATGTATTTCAAAGTTAAAATGCTAAAAACCCAGTAACGGAAGCAAATTTTGAGATTAAAGAGAATATATAAGTGTCTCAAAAATTAGAGTCATTGCACCAAGGTTCAAATAGTTGTCACAAAGGCAGGATATTGAATTGTCTATTGGTGACCTCTTCTACTGGACAAGCCACGAGCCAAAATGAGAAAGATTTTTTTATTCTGATCCCAAAAGTGTGGATGACTGTACACTTCAGACATAAGAACATTTGTGAGGATTTTCCTGGATGAATGACGTTTTAAGATTCTGGATTGTTTTGAGGGAAAAGTCAGCATCAGCTGATGATATCTGTGATATAGAGTAGGCAGTCTCTTTCTCACTGTCCTGGATCTCAGTAGTATATTGAAATTTATTTATATTTACTTAAGTAAATATTTGAGTTATATAATGTTATACATGGTTCTAGAATGTGCATCAGTTGCAGAGCACTGGAGCAGTAATATGAGCACGAATACATTGGCACAAAAGGTTTCTTGGGAAGTAACTGGGGAGCTTTGATTTAGCCTGATCTTGTTTTTGAATACCACTGTAAAGCTGGATTTCAGATGTTGTGAAACAGCTCTGAATATTTAACTGGCTTAAAGTTTAAATGTAAAGTGACTCTAACATAAAAATTCTGTGATTAAAATTAGTTTACATTATTTCTAAATTTCTGAGGGTTTACTGAGATCTACTTATCAATTAACTGGTACTAGATTGTGTAACTAGGACAATGTTACTGTAAAGTATTATTATCTGTCATAATGATGAGAAGCATGTGCTTGATGACAGATTTTTTTAGTGCATTATAATTTAAGGAAGTAAATACCACAAAAAAGCAGAAGTAGAAAAGTGTAACAATTCATTGTTGTGCCAACCTCTTCTTCAGAGGCAAACACTATACATGCATATCCCAATCACTGACTGCTTGTCCCCAGATGATCTGGGTTTGCTTTTCAAAGAGGGTTTGGGGGTTGAAAACAAGTAACTGTCCTCAGAACAGTAAATATAAGTAAATGAGCTTGGTCTCATCTGTGTGAAGGCAAATTTGTGTCATTGAGGCTTGTTCCAATCAGTGCTGGCTTCACTTCAAGGATCAGCAAGACGTGTTTGTTTTTGCTGCAGAAGGGCTGTGTATTGAATTGCTCCACACTGTCACCCTGGTGTTTGTGTCAGTGTCTGCCTCTCTCCCTTTGGAGCACAAGGTCAGTAAGGGTTTGTGACTGACAGGACTCAATCTGCCATCCCAGCTGTGAACACCTCTCTGAGATGGGAAGGTAACAGTGATGTCTGTTCTAGGGAACAGAAGGTTCCTGGGAGCAGCTCTGGCCATTGTGGCCAGTGGGGTCAGGCAGTGCCTCCCAGCTGGGGAGGGCTCCCCTTCCCCAAAGTAGTGCCTGGTTACCAGAGCCCTCCTGGCAGTAGTGTCTGCAGGATTGCCTCTCCTGAGCTGCAGCTGGATGCTGGGGAAGGTAGGTGTTGGCCCCAGCCAAGAACTTGCTAATGAATGTCCAACCAGCTTAGTAGTACAGACAATCATGTGCCAGACCCAGGGACCTTTCCTGGCACCCCACCTTTTAATTTACTATGCTATGGGTGTAGCCAATATGTGACTGAGACTGAAAAAGAGTGAGATGCAAAATCTCTTCAAGAGGAAGCTTAAAATGCTGACAGATTGGAGTAAGTTTTTCTTGCATCTGGAATTCATACTTCCTTCTGCTGTAAATAAATCTCTAAGGCAAAAGTTAGGAGATATGATTTCTTCTGTAGTAATATTGCTTTTGACATTAAGATTTTCTTAGATTGCCAGAGCTTCAAAATATATGCGTTCCAAAACATGTTTTTCTATCTGCAATGCTTGTCAGCTGTACTTGACTTATTTTCATATAGCATTTGGTGTTTCTACCAGAGTTTTAGACCTTGAAAAGAGTACAGTTGTCTGTGGCATTGTGGCTAATTGGCAACTTAAAATACTGCTGGATGGGTGCAAGAAAACTCTTTGATATTAACTCTTCAGTGGTCAACCCTTTCTTCAAGTAGCCAAGTATTTCTTTGAGCCGACTCAGATGACACTTTTTGCATGCCAGTGCAACCAAGCCCTTCTGTCATTTAATATTCTATTTTTAGTGAATGTAATGGATGGAGATACAGGCTGAAGACTATCTATCTATCTGTCATGTTCAGATATTTTTAGAGCACTGATCTTTGTAATGCTGATCAGCACCAACTGTATTACATAAGATTAGCATCAAAATATATACAATGGAAAGTCAGCTCAGCTGCAGTTGTTCTTAACTTATTTTTAGTATTGCCCACAAAACTTGTATAGCTCAGTGCATTGCCCTGCCATTGTGCTCAGTCTCTATAGGAAGCATTTTAAAAGATTAATTTTATCTTTTCTCAGACATTTTCAGTCACAGGTCTCCTTGCTGAGGCTTCAAGTAAGATAGTCAGTGATGCACATTATGAAGATTTTAATAAATGCTCACTTTCAACCAAGACTGAAATGAAGACAAATTGTCTCTCATTGTCCTTCAATCCAATTTATATTTGAACTTGTGATTTGGAGATGCAAGATTCCAAATTCTCTTTTACCTACATTCCTAGCTAGTGTTGTGTTCTTTGTTGGTGTGTTCTTTGTTGGTGTTTGTGTTCTCAGGTGGCTTAGTCTTTTGCAGTTACCCATCATGATTTTTTCAATTTTCAAATTTTAGTGCATACTCAGAACTAATATCTTCTCATTAAATATGTCTGGTTCACTAGCTAACCATTTAGAATGGATTGGAGTAGATGACTTGGGAGAGTTTTTGAGTTTAGAGGCAGACTGTAAGAAAACAGACCGTATTCTTCTCACACCACTCTAGAAAAAGTATTTTTGTGTTTAAAATTTTCTGGAGAAAGCTGATCCTTTCCTTTGAGTATTTTTAGAAAGTAGTTTTTAATTACTGAGGTTTAAAATAGAACTTTCTGCATATCCATCCCATCATCCTAACTATTCGTAGCAGATGAATCTTGATTTTTTTTCATCATTTCTTTCTTAGTGGGTTTATGGTGCATCTGGTATATTATAGTCAGTAGAAAAAAAGTTTACTGTTTGTTTTTGTTGATATAATTTTGAAAATGTAATGCTGTCGTGCCATGGCTTTACAGATCTTACAGGATCTCTCTTCCTGAGAATGCAATTAAATGTGCTCTGATCTTGGTTTATATTACTACTGTTAAAAACAATCCCTACTTTATTAATGCTTGTCCTTGGTGGCTTGTAAACATTGCTGCAATAAAGAGAATGAGGAAGGAAAAGGCTAGAATTCCAGGTGGAATAAAACTCAACAATTAATTCAGCTTAAAACAGAGCAGAGAAAGAGACAGTCTTTACAAGGAGTTTTTGTAATATCATTTGTAGAAGGGAAAGTGTCTGTCATGCTTGATCAGGTTGATGAAGATTTAAATAAACTGTTTTCAGGCCGTTATTTAGATGATAAGCAATATGAATGGCATATTTTTGTCCAGAATCTAAAAGGCTAAGTATATTATAACTGATCCAGGGACTGTATTGGAACATCTTGGCTTAATCAGTGAAATTATGAAAAGTAGAAGTACATAGGAGAATGGGATTTAAAAGTTAAAATATTGCAATGAGAAAACACTTGGATGAGAAGGATTGATTCTTAGTTTTCTCTGACTATTCATAGAGATAGGATTTTTTTTCTGAACCTTTAAGTCTATCCTTAGTGGTTGACTAGGAAAAGGCAGAGAGGGGCTGGAATAAACAAATTCTCTGTTGATTTTGTCCCAGTGTGTCTAGTAGCGAGACAAATATCCATAGCATGTTGCAAGAAATAAAAATGTTGATACAAGATTCTGCTGTAATTCTGGTTTCTTTTAGGGAAATAAAAAGAATAAAGACCTCATTTATGGGGGAAAGCATTCATTGAGTTAGCATTAGTCATAAATATTTCAAGGAGAAATGTACCTTACACTACCCAAAAACATTTTTGGCCCAGTTAATTTATACAAATTTGTCAATTGAAATATGCTGGAGTAGCAAGAAAATGGATATGAGCTGCATCTCTGTTACTGATGTTTATTGACATAACTGTGTGATTTGGGATAGCTGTGTTGTTTTTTTCCCCACCCATCCTTTTATGTGACACAGTTAAATTCATCTAGCTGAATAATTCAATCAAGTAGGGGAGAGCAGGGTGGAAGGAGAGAGAGAGAGAAAAGACTTCCTGGAACCATATTCTCCCAGTGAAGGGATAAAAATGCACTGGAATTCTGGCATCAGATTTAAACTCCAGCAAATTTATAAGGCCTCTGATGGTTTTGAATTGAAAAGCATGATGAATCCCTATTGTAATGACATAAAGTGAATTTCTGACTGCCTTTTTTATTATGTGATCTTACAAGAATTAATCCATGTCTCTTATTAGGTGATGTTATATTGAATTGTAAGCTTTCATTTGCGGGTGAATCACTATTCAGGACATATTCCAACAATGAGATTTGTCTGACAGTTCCAGGGGAATGTATCTCGTCCTCCTGTCTAAATGTCGAATATTGTGAACTTCGGAGGGAAGTATGAAATCTAATAAGCTCACAGATCATCAGGAACAGTAGTGAAATGACACTTCAGGAAAGGTTTATGTAAATAATGGGTCAGTAACAATGGTGTAAGTAATGTGAAAGATTATATTTTCCCCACTTCTATTTTGAGATACATGAATTAATTGTATTATGCCAGTACCTTGAAGACATGGTATTACTGTCAATGAAAAACTTGTATCCATGCTATTTAAATGAAAGAACCCAAAAATACAAATTCAGTGTTTGGCACATTAAAAGAATTCATTAATAGGTATTTAAATAGAGTATGTGGGAGGCTATTATATAATAAAATAATTTCAGAATAATTGCTATTTCACTGTACAGTAATAAAAGCTAAAGATGGCAGTAGGTCTAATTTAAAAATAATCAAAAGTCAGATAAGGTTTTGTAATTTATTTTTTTGATGGAAAGATAAGAAGAACTTTGTTGAAACACTCATTAGGAAGTACTTATATTGGTCAGAGAATACTTAGAAATAGCTATCTGATAAATCACTTTTAAAAGTGTTTAAACTTTTAGAACTGGAATTAAAAATCTGGAGAAGAGCATCACATTAAATAACTTCATGAAGGATTTTCTTTTTTCTCATGTTGTCTTTTGCTGGTTAGATCGTGACTCACATAACAAATGTGTGATTTTTAATTTTTTTTTAAAGATATACTGGCTAAACTCCAGAAAAAATCATCCAAACATATCTGATTTTGGGAGTACTGTGTACTTCATTTTATCTTGCTAGGAAATCAGTTAAAAGACTTCTTTAGGTCTAGTATGTTATTTTGCTTGCATGTAGAAAAAGAACGTGACTGCACAATCCTTACAGTATTTTGTTATAGTGAGCTCTAAGTTATTTCTTAGCAAATTAAATTCTGTGATTCAGAAAAAGACTTGGTTAAATGTATATATATATATATATGGTAGAGAGTTGGACCATGTAGAGTTCAATTGTTGTGTGAGGTGGTGAAATTCTGTTCTCAGTTAATGCTGTACTTGTACAAAAGGCAGATGGCCATTAAATAAGTCAATTGTGTTTCTTATGTGTAGGTGAACATCACCCTATCATGTTAAACCTCTCATGTGTCTTGGGATGATTGTGTCTGCTCTTCACCTCTGGAGGGGCATTCTCAGTAGCTGGTTGAAACCAGGAGCTAATGGGATTGTATATAAAATAGGATCAATCATTCAGTCATTAATTTGGCAAGCATGAAAAATGCAATAAACCATTACAGTCAGAAGTATCAGGATCAACACATGTTGTCCTTGAAATCCTGCTCAGGCTTGGGCTGGCTGGATAATAGAAGGGACATAATTTTCTGTAGGTGAGAAATGATTCCAAGTGTTTCAGGTTTAGGATTCTCTGAGATTCCTTAAAGGAATTGGTTTTGTAAGTGTTTTCTGATATCGCAGTTGTTTTAAAGCAGCTCATTATTTAAGCACCATGAACCATTACTCACTTTTGATTACTTGTACAGTGCTTTTCTTCTCAGATGATTCAAAGTCTTGGAGATAAATCCTGTCTTTTCTGTTACAGAAAGACCATTTGCTGTTTTTCTTCCATTTCTTTGGCTTTTGAAAATATTAAGGAAGAAAAACCAAAACAAAGCAGAAATACCCCTGAGGAAATGGTTCAATGATTGCTGCTTCTTCTAACATGAATAGTATAAGCATGATGTTAGATCTTTTTTCCTGGTCAAGGATGTAACAGTCCCTTCAAATTTTTCTTTCCAAAATAATGAATATATTTTCTACAAGATTTTTCATAGTCCTCCTTTACTGTATTTCTAGAATATTAAATTTTCATTTTTCTGAGTAAGCTAAGAAAAATATTCTGGAAGCTACAAGAATGTCCTGAAGGTGCATAATGCATGTTATTATGTACATTTTAAATTATTGCCTGAACTCACAGCTTATTCCTTTCCTCATGTCTTGAAATATTTCTTCTTTGCAAAATTAGAAGCTGCTCCAAGAACATACATTCTTACTTGCGATTTATTCTTAAATTTTAGGTTTGGTTTGTTTTTTTTTTAAGCAGAACAGTCGTAATAATTTATCCTCATCAGTCAAGGACCTTATTTCCACTGACACATTCATTCAAATCTTACACTTTGAACCTCTAAATTATGTCTCTTCTTTTTGCAAATTATCCTCTAAGTAGCTAATACATCAAGTAGAATAGCTAACGGAGTTCAGATTCATCTGTATTTTTCTGCTAAATGGTGCTTTTTAAATAAAAAGTAGCAAACTGATTCTACTAAACCCTTGTGGGTTTTGGGTGGAAAGAGATTGTAAAAGGTTCCTTCTGCAGTATGGAAAACATGAAACCTAATAGTAAATCATCCCAATTATTTGTAGTTTATGGGAGAAATCCCAGGGCCAAGCCCTATTGACTCAGAAACTCTCTAAATGGATTCTGTGCTTTATAGTAACTTGTTATGATCAGGCAGGAGGCCAAGAACCAGATGGATTGATTGCCTTCTGCCAGAGGTATGCCAACATCAGCTGCATCTATTAGGAATGCATTTATTGTTGAAAATGTCAGCTTGACAACTGGAGTTCAGTTTGTGCTATCAAAACACTCTTTAGTCTCGTGATCCTGGAGTTAGATTGAATGATTTGTTGAGAAGTCCTACTTTAGTCTTATTTTAGGATCTTCTCCATACTCCTAAATTATGATGATGTTTCCTGCTCTAAAGCAAATGGGTGTGCTGAGGCTGTTTCAGAGAAGTCAAATAAATGAAGCTTTCCAAAACTGTCAATAGTTGCTAAGTATGAAACTCAAGTTTTTCACAAGATAGTTAGTCTGTGAAAGGAATAGTAGCAAAGCAGCTCATAAATCAGTGTCTCTTCTGAGCTGCCACCTGTTGAAAGAGGGCAGTGTTAGTCACTTCGAAGCACTAAAAAAAATATACATAGGAAAAGCTGTATCAATAGTCTAAGCTTTCCTATAAGAAAAAGACAAACTGAGTTAGCATTTTATTTATAACCCAAGGGAGAACTGATGATTTGGTTCACAGTTTAATCTAAATTCTACATTCATTGCTTCATAGTGAAAACAAGAATTTAATCCCAGAGCAATCTTATCATTGCACATATTTCAACATGTGAGATCAAATCCATGCTGTCAAATTTCATGTCTGTTCTTAGGCATCAAACACAGAAAAGTGTCAAATCCAGAACACTTAATCTGGTTATTTGCAAGACATATTTGCAAAGTAGGTCTATGCAAAGGGGTGCAAATACATTTATAGGCTGAGAATGCATCTGACATGACTACTAGGGATCTGTGCTACTGCTTTAAATTCCCTTTATAGCTGGTGAAGGGAAATAGGTGCATACAGGCTGCATGTACTCTCTTCTCAAAGCAGGGGTTTAAAAATAACCTAGGTGAATTACTCAATGGACATTCTTACTTCTCTGCTTCGTGGTTTCCTGCGTGTGGTCAGGTGAATCATTCTTGAAATTTTCTGCTCTGGGCTACTTCCTGACCCAAGATGAGGCACCTGCACTCTCTGGAGGTGAAGCAGTGTAACCATGTAGGTCTACAGAGGGATACAAACAAAAAGAAACTATATTTCAGAAGGATTTCTGAATTCAGTGAGAGCACAGTGCCAGTCATGGCTTCTTGACCACATCAGGCTGAAATAAGTCAGATGACCTTAAGTCAGCTTGTTCCTCTTCGTGACACATTTTTTGTGCATTGGCTTCTACAAATGTCCTTTTTGGTTCAATAGGCTACCTGATATCAGTCTACTGCTTAGGTCTCAGATTCAGTTGAATTAGATTTAAAAACCTCTCAAGTTTTTCTATGCAGCTTCCTTCAGCTAGTCAGCTGCTGGATTGAACCTGCACATTTCAACCTCCCACTTTAAAGAAAACACTCATATATATGTCAGAAAGGCATTATCTTGCAGTGTTTCTTTCTCATTTCAGTTTAACAGCTGCCCTTTCTGTTTTTAAATGCTGCGTGGGACAGAAGCTCACATTCACATTTTTTAGGGCCCCACAAGACATAGCCTTTGTCCCAGTGCCTGGATGCATGATACAAGAGTCTTGGCTAATATTTCCTGGTAGGACACCTCTCTGTCTCAGTCCTGGCTAATATTTCCTGGTAGGACACCTCTCTGCCTCACTCTTCCTCACGAGCATCCCATGCTCCTGTTGGCACAGGGAGCTCACACTGATGTGTCACCTGTTGTAGAATTGATGCTTGCTGGGGAATGGGTGTCTGTGCTACTGCCCATGGAATTGCTGTAAATAGTAGACAGGCTTGAGGTAAAAGCAGAAACAATTTAACCAACTGAAGTGAAGAGCGTAAGAAATCGATTGCTATACTTAAGGCAGATACAGAAATGTGGAACAATTACCATTCTCCTTGTTGCTCCTTATTCAGGTCTGGCTTCAACATCGTTTTCCTTTGTTTTCAGCTAGCAGGCTGAAACCAGACTAACTCCCAGGGTGACTGACAGCTCCCTGGAGATGGGCTCTGGCCTACAGCTGCACTTGGTTTTTTACTTGTTTCCCAGAATAGATTCTGATTTGGGATGAAGTCACCCATTCTGTTCCCCCTGTTTCTGCTGAGCATAATTCACCCTTCCTGGCCTTTTGCATTTCAGGATATATCTGACTGATTAAAAAAGCATCTGATTTTTCCCCCAATGCCTCATCAAAAAGAAGGCCTGTGGACTGTGTCTTTGAGACAGCCTGAGCAGGCCTGCACAGGCTTCACACTTATTTGACTTAACCTATTTGCACAATGCAATCCCCAGTGGCCAGATAACAGAGGAAGAGTTACATTGCCACTGGGTTTAAATGCATAACCTGTGTCTAGCACAGAACTTTAAGAGTCCTTTCTGTATAAAAGAGAGTGATAAATGCAAATTGTTGATAAAACCTGATATGTTGGAAAAGAAACTGAGGAGTGGTCTATGTCTACAGTAAAAGGGCTAAGTCTGGTTTCTGGGAACCAGGGAGACACAGTAATGACATTTTTCTTAACTGGATGTATGATTGTATAGTAGATATAAGGGGTGTCAAGGATTCAGTCTGAGGCATTAGAATACTCGAATAATGATAAACTGTCTGAAATCCAGACTCTTGCCAGTGACACAGTGTATGTACATGAACCAAACTGGACAGAGTGCAGAACTTTCTTGTCTTGAGACAAAGTCAGAGAAATCATTGTGGTGATAGCAAAGAGACTTCTGTAAATGGTAGGACACAGCTGCCCATGTAGGTGCCAGGTGTTTCCATGGCACGCCTTCAGGAGAAATGGTCCTAGAGAGCCCTGGGCTGCCCAGTTCCAGCTGCTAGACAAGAGTCTAGTTTTCAGGCCTCTTAGCTTTGGACTAGCGGTTTTAGGATGTACAAGGGATCAGCACATCCAGCTGTCAAAGTTCAAGTGATTTAGTTAAAGGAAATTTAATACAGTAAACAGTTTTACAAAGATTAGTTGTTTTTAAGGTATTTTGAAATTTTGCCTGTGAAGCTGTTGTGCGCTATTTTTGACTGCAAGAATTTCTTGTTATTGCAGAAGGGTTATATACTCATTAATGATTTTACTTACCTGTTAAGTTTTTTCACCAGCAGGAGAGATAGAGTCCGATGTCTAAGAAATTATGAAACCTTTTCAACTCTGAGGAACTGAAATTTAAGTAACTGGGATGAAAAATTTTACTGGTTTAATAGTATCCTTTATGTTTAATAGTTGTAAATGTGCAAAAATATAAATTAGTCTGTACAGCACTTTAAAAAGCATGGAGAAGAAGGTTATTTGTGTCTGGGAGGGTGGTCGGCAGGGTGAACAGGGTCTTTCTTTGCACAGCTGTTTTGTTATTAATCTGTCAAGCTGTAAATCTATGAAGCAGAATTCTGAAAACCAGTCGGGTCTATCAAACAGAAATATCTAGAAGGAAACAGGGATGTTGTGGTTCACATGGCTGTTCTCATCAGGGAAGCAGGAAAATGCTGACACAACAATATGTTTATCAACCAGTTTGAAGGTACTTTTTGATGTCAAATAATTGAAGGTACATTGGAACAGATCTTTCCTTCTGCAAAGGCCTCAGAAACCTATTTATCCTGAAATCATCCCTAAATTTGAAGAAAGAGAAATGAACTGATATTTTCACCACAGTGCTGTGAATAAATCAGAGTTCCTGGGTGCTTGCAAAAACCTGTCTAAAACTTCATCCTTAGCAATGCTGGAAAATCCTAGATAACTGTGCTTGTATGCTGTCGGTGTTTATGCTGTGTGGAAGCTATGGGAAGTATGGGAATAGTCTTTCAGTAGTAGAGATTCACTGTTTCTCCTAAGTTAAAATTTTTCATATTATGTTTGTTTCTTTTGTTCTTAAACAATTATTACTGTATGCTCAGTTTTAGTTGAGGAACTTTCTGTAGGACCTACTTCATGAAAGCCTCTTTACCATTTTTTCAATGTATTGAATATATTTTTACTGAGAGACTTTTGGAGCTAGACCTCTTCAGGGATTTCCTGGAGGATAATTCTGTATCCTGAAACATAGATAACTAGTTGGGTAATTATATCTCAGTAAAGCCTTCTGTTAATAGGTATTCTTGCTTTAATGTTTAGAGGTACTTCTAGAATTCACATCACCATTTGTCAATTCTTTGTATTTCTGCAGCTTTGAGTGCACAAGAAAATTTTTGTTTGTCTACCAATTGCAGTTTTTTGTATTTTAAATTACACATATATGCTGTGGTATCCTTATGAGACTGTTCCATAGTTAATGGCTATTTATGTATATTCTGGAACTTAGATTTCTGTCGTAATAATAAAAAATGCATGCTTTGTGCAGTTTAAATATGAAGAAATATTTCTTTGATTTTTGCTGAAAAATTCATAGATAAAACTCTTTAATGACAGGTCTAGCAGTTTTGGTCCTTGCAGTTCTATTTTTCTGTTGACTTATAAGCCTCTAATATATACAAAGCTCTAAGCCATATATTTGGAAAAGCAGAGCTTTTAAGGAGAGGCTTGAATGGTTGTCAGAAGGACAAACTGAGGGCATACAGAAAAATGTCCACTGTTCATAGGGAAAAGCTGCTGGTAGTTTAATGGGCTTCCTCATTTCCTGATTTCACCTGACTCAAGTACAAAGTTGAAGTTTTGCTGGGGCTAAGTATCTCCAAGGAGATCTGGGTCTTAGTGCTGTGGTTTGTGAGCTGAGACAATCTCACAAGGTTCCTGTTGCTGCTGTTCAGTCTGTTTAATCTGAAGATGGAAATTCTGTGAATCAAGACAAGAGTTAAATGGAAGAGCATTGGGTAGTGAGAGTCTGTGGCTTTCTGCTGTGGTTGAAGTTTAGTTTGGGGAGATGCACCATTTAAAGAGTTGGTACCAACAATTTCTGTGATCTCTGCAGCTGTCTACTCAAGGAGATGCCAGCCAAGTGATTGGGCCACTGACAGAGGGCCAGAGGAGGAATGTGGCTGTGGTTAATTCTCTGTACAAACTGCACCAGGCTGTTCAGAAGGTAGGCTTCTTTTTAGCATTTCCCTTCTTTCCATAATGTTACCTTCTTGCTCTGTCCTGTGCATATGCTCCATTTAGCAGATGAGAACCCTTGACAAATATAGCCTTATCCTGTGTTAAGAGCTTCACATTGCTGTGCATTTGTACTGCTCTTTGGGACTGGGCTCGCCCTTGTAAGCACCACTATATGACAAATTGTCAATATTAGAAGAATAAAGATACATGTGTAGAGAATAATCACGTTTGACAGCTGTTATTTTATGAGCATAAACAACTGAACTCTTTGGTTTTTCTTATCTGTCTTTGTATTAATCAGCCTGATAGTCCCATTGCTGCATCTGCTTCAGCCCAAGCTTATTTTTTCAGAAGACCTTCAATGCTTTCCCACAATTGTGGCTAAACTGAGAAGGGGAAGGAAAGGGTGAAATCAAGAAAAGCAATATCTCACTAATATCTCCATACATTATTACTGTGACTAAAGTCTGGCTTGCAAAATTTTCAGGACTAAGCACAGTTATGAATAATTCCAATTTACTGGTTTAGTGATGCCAGTTGTTATAGAGTCTTTGTAAAGTAAACCAAACAGATATACTGGTAGTTGCAGTTAATCGTATTTAGATCCTAGCCTGATTAGAAAAAATATCATGACTCTGGATATGTTCAAAGAATTTTTAAAAATGCTAAAAAGCCTATAAAATTTCCTTGGATTTTGCAAACAGATGGTAGATCAACTTTTAAGTCTACTTTCTCTGATGTACTTAGTAATGAACCTCATGTGTCTTAGTGTTGGAGGAAGATCTGATATGATTCAGTCTTGGAGTTCACTACTTATCTGGCTTAAAAATACTATTGTGTAGCACATTCAAGACTGTAAGGAAATTGGTAGAATAGTCCTTCAGATCATTCCTTGACTCTCAATTTTAATATTTTTTTTAGCTGTACATAAACAACTATTTAACATGTAGTGCGATAATAATCATAATACTGAAAAAGAACAACCATTCCTTCAAATATTTGCCACAGAGCTGCTTGTATAGTTCTCCATGAATTCTATACTTAGCAGTGGGAGAATACACTAGTTATTTTTATTCTGATTCTGTTAGCCCTTCAGCTAAATTTCAGCTTAACTCCATTGAGTCATTTCTTTGCCAAGGCAGAAGCAGAGTCTATAGGAATTCTGAGAGCAAAGGACTGATACTGATGCATTGAAAATTCTGTCTGTATAAAGCACACTTGATAGTTATCTGTAGCTATGTAAACACTCATTACTAAGGATAACTCAGTATGTTTTTAAATGGTGCTAAATATTATGGATTCTAATAATTTGTTGAATGCTGACTATTAACAATTTCCAATTTTTAGGTTATTACCAGTCAGAGCTCATTTCCAGCAGCTGCTGAGCAAACGGTCACAACTGCCTTAAAGGTAATTGAATGTCCATATGCTTCAGGGATAGGGCTGAGCTTGACTTTATTTGTTACACTTAAAATGGGCACTTATTTCCCACGTATTATTTTACATCAGTATATTTAGTAACAGGTATACAAATATTCTGACATTTCTAATTTATTGTATCTGCAGCTACATGCGTGTTACCTGTGCCAAATCACTGCTTGAGTCGCGCTAGTATTCAGAATATTCTCGTTAACGGTCAGAACATAGATGCCATCTGACTGTGAAAATAAATGTCTTTCTCTGCAGCATTCACACAGCAATAGCTGAATCCTTCATCACCCCCTTCCTTCTCCGACAGATACATCAAATTATAATTTTTATGTGACCTGGTACTTTCCTGGAGGGGAATGTGGATGGCGGTGCAGCCTCTGTGGATGACAGCTCTCCAAGTCTGTCCTGCTGGGCTCTGTCCTGGGAGGGGTTGTGTGCAGGGGAATGAAGGGCAGCTTGTGTCTGGGGAATGAACAACTGAGCCAGGCGTGCACCAAAATGTGTACACATGCAAACCAGGAATGCCAAATTGCTGTGCTCCTTTTTGAAGGAAGGCTTTACACAGAAGCAGCAAGCAGCTTTATTTCTGTACTTTACTGGTAAAATCAGTTAAAGAGAAATGTTATCTTTAGGTTTGGTTCTCGGTGTTCGCATTTTCTAATGCAGAATAATAAGAAGCACTGGTAAAATGAACTGTTTCCTGAGATATTTTTGAGGTGTCAAAATGCAAATGCTTCTAGTTTTTATTTCGTTACTTCTGCCTTTTTCTTATTCTATTTTAGGCAGTCCATGATCTAATGGGTAGTGCTGTTCAGCCGCTACTGAACTCTGTAGGAGATTCAGTGGAAGCTATTATCATCACTATGCACCAGGAAGATTTTTCTGGGTAACTAGAAATATCTTTTAAATTTACCATTGCTCTAGTAAGATGTCCTGCTTGTGTGTAATAGATTGTTATTGCCACAATGTCCTTGAAGCAAGAGTGCTTGTTTGTTGAGGGGAAGGCGATGCTTTATGGTTAATGAACACAGGAAGCAGAATTACACCTATCTGTTGAAACAAATTAATCAGGTAGCATCAGTCTTCTTTCCCTCCCCCTTTTTTTATTCGTATCTGTTGAGTAAAATTCATTTCAAATAGAAAAAGAAAGCTGGCAAGAGGCCATTTTTGTGCTTAAAAAAGCCCTGTTGCTTTCAAAATGTGGGTTTTTTGGAAAGTCTTCAGAACTGGCAGTATTCCTGTTTCTCAAGGTGTATAGCCTTTGATGTAATAGTTAAAATTAACTCTTTTAAAAATTCAAGTCTCAGGTTCAGTATGTTATGCTATTTTCCCATAGCATTTTCATTAAAATTTCCAGGATTCTTTACGTGCCAAGATCTTGAGTCTGATGTATAATTGAGACTTCCTTCCTAAATTTTACTTTGGTTATCATGTCTGTTCTGACACTGCTTGTATCATCATCAATTGTCCTGTTTTCTGTTTTTAAAATTCACTGAAAATAGTATATTTTCAGAGATGTTTTGAATTTTCCTTTTGACTTTTTTTTAAAACAATCTTTTACCCTTACCCTCTTTTGGCACCAGTAGCACAATACCTGTCTAGGTGGGTAAACAGTTTCCAGCCAAAGGCTAAGTTAATGTTAGATAGCCTGTATGTTCTTATAAATTTAGAGGAGCTCTTTTACCTGATTGTCAGTCAAAGAAAGAGAAAGAGGGTTGGTTTGTGTCCAGAGGCTTCTGTGCTGCTTCTCTGATCCTGACTTTGTAATCCTGGGTTTGGAGGAATCTAGGAGACTAATTCTATACAGAGAACAGGTTTGGGATTGACAAGCTAAATCAGTAACCCTGTGACATATGTTTATATTTTATGATCCACTATTAGTTTCTAATCAACAACTGGGACATTCAAATTTAGGATCTGGATTTCAAGTGTAGGCTTCAAATTGAAGGAGGCTCTGCAAGTTGGGTAGGAGTGGAATGTTTCCCTTTATCATGTTTTTACTTGTTTCATTTTTAAATTCTTCATGAGCATGGCTGATAAAGAGATATTTTTTGACTATACTTTCAGAGAGAGCCACATGCTCCATATTCTGAGTGGAAATGAGACTACAGTTCATGCCATGACTTGGTGGGATAGGAAAAAAAAATAAAAGAATAGGTTTTGGTTGTGTTATAAAGATGAATTTAGCTGCCCCTATTTCTTTTTCTTCTCTTTTTTTTTTTTTTTCAGGTCATTATCCAGCTCAGGAAAACCAGATGTCCCTTGTTCTCTCTACATGAAAGAGCTTCAGGGTTTTATAGCAAGAGTCATGAGCGACTACTTCAGACACTTTGAGTGTTTTGACTTTGTCTTTGATAACACTGAAGCCATGGCTCAAAGAGCAATTGAACTTTTCATTCGCCATGCCAGTCTAATAAGGCCCCTCGGCGAAGGTGGGAAGATGCGCCTGGCAGCGGATTTTGCACAGGTACCCTCAGTACTGATTTCTGCTTTTTAGTGTCCTTCCACAGATTTCACTGAAAAGTATCAATGCTTTTGTCCCTGTCAGAGTGTGAACAGGCAGTTGTAGAGACTGGTGCATTCCAGGTCTAAACACCCTCTCTTGATAAGACACTGGATCCTGAGAGGTGCGTCCAGTAAGTAGTTGAAGATCCCTCATCACTCTAAAGCACATTCAGGGAGGTGTGACAGCTTCCTGTCCAGGTGACTGTTGCATTTAAATTCAGCTGTATCTTGGCATGTTTTCCCAGTGGGCCGAGCTCTTTGGCACATCCATCATTTGCCGCCATTCATTCACTTCATTCTTCCTCTCTCTTCTAATGGAATATGGTGTGTCACTTCCTTAATCACTCCATACTGCACAGTGCCCACTGTGGTTAATGGCTAACTCAGCTGCTTTACAGTGCAGGAGACAAGCTAAAGAAATATCAATATCCTGAGGAAGAGCTGCCCTATTGGAAACAGAAGGGCAGTTGTCTTGTGGGATTCTCTTCATGACCTGATTGACTGACCTGCCTCTCAGCTTTACCTAACTCTTATGCTGGACTAAACCACAAAATAAATTGTCATACTCATATCCACTGCCTGTCTGTGTTATCTACTATATTAACATTTAATTTCTCAGCAGTACCACTGTATGGTTAATGTGCCAGAGAATCAGGCATCCACAGATTCATCTGAGGGTGCCATTTATTATTATCCAGACCAGCTGCCTGCATCCTGAGTGCTGCTTTTGGCTGGTAGGTAGCAGGTAGGAGAGGAAGGCAAGGAGAGAGGAATTGCTGCCACCTCCACTCCTTCTTGTGGCTGCTTTGTAACATTTGCCTCTGAGTTACATACTCCTGAGTAAAATTTTTTGTATTCATTACTCAAAAATAGCAAATCAGCCCTTAACCACAAAAATGAAGGGGAAGTTTTCAATTGCCTTCAGCAAGGAGGTTCCATTCCCTTCTCTATTTTGAAGACAATGGCATAAAATTGGAAGCAAAAAAAGGACACTTGACTCTTCCTGTGGAAGGAATAGAGATAATTCTTGTAATTTATGCTAATTTTAACTAAAGTCATATAAATTTGGAAAATGTTTTTCACCTGATTGTACTGTAAAAGCATCTGATCTAAGCACCTGTTATAATCTAAAAATATAACTTGTTTATAATTTTTTAAACACTGATTTCTCCCGTTCTGATGTGGACTGCCTTTTAAGTGAAAAATGAAGGTATGTTTTCGTAGAGTATAGAGGAATTTGCATGGTCTTCCCCACTGCTGAGTATAACTCCTAAATGGACAGCTGTGTAGAGATAAATCTTCTGATTTCTTTCATACCACAGAATCAAAAAAAAGGGGTTGAATTAATTCCTGTCTCCTGCCTTCAACTGTTGCTGCATTTGGGGACTTGTGTTTTTCTTTTCTTCACATTGCACTGTATTCTTGGCTTGTTTAAAAATGGGCTTAAGACAAGAAATCCGTGTCCAACCAGCTGGATGGAGCCAACTTAGCGCTCACTCTGTGCCTTTGAGCATCTCTGCACAGAGTCCCTCTGGGTGTCCAGGTTGCACAGGGGCTCTAGTGTCCACAATGGCCTGGACACTGTATCCTCTTGCTCAGGATAGAAGAGAAAGGACTGAAACATTTTGTAAGTGGATGCTGCTTTATATGCATGTTTTCTGGGATGTGTGTGCTCCTCCCAAAAACCTGGTGGATTTTGTGCACATGCCCATGATGCCAGCTCCTGGGAGCCTGGCAGAAAGGTGATTGTTGCTCTGACCCAGCCAGGAATCCTGGTGTAAATGCAGCTTTAATCATAGTGAGGACTAGGAGAGGTTGCTGCTGCTTTTGGCTGAGGAGGACAGGGAGCAGATATTTAGCTGGGCTGCTGGCTTGATGAGAAGGATAAATTTTTCCAAATGGCCATAAGTGCTGTGTGCAGGGTTTTTTTTCAGTCCAGAAAGGCACTGCATTGTTGGACTAAAGCCAAACCCAAAGGAAACAAGCTGCCTGGAAAGAGCACACCTACTGTGTGTAGGAGTGGGTTTGTTTATAAACTGTTTTTACTTGTGTTCTGTCTGGTACAGTAATTTTGAATTTTTTCTGTGCAAAAAAGGGTTACATGTTCCTGCTCAGAACTGACTTTTGAGATCTAAAACCCATTCTGGTATTTCAGGGTTGCTTGCAAGCAGAAGACATGGGCAGAAATCTGTCCAGAAGCTTTGATTAATTTGAGTTCATATTATAAACATACATGCAATGAATCAAATAACCCCAGATTGCATCAGATTTTCGGTATCTCATGGTTCTTCACATTCTTTCAGGGCACTCACAAAGTTACAGCTGCCTTATACTCAGCAAGAATAGCTTTGGCTCAGAGTCTGATTTGAAAATCTTTGCACTGAAAATGTGTTTTACTGATAAGTTGCCTCAAAACAACAGGTGTCCACACAGAAGGGAGAAAATGGGTTTCAAGTTCTCTTCACTCAGAACTGGGTTTGCTGAGGTGCATAACAGCCAATTTTCTGGAGTGAGGCTCAGCTACTCATACATTAGGAATTACTGCTGCAGCTCTGTTGAATTCTGTGTCTTACCCTGTGTGCAGTGTCAGTATCACATTTGGCTGTCCTGTGCTTTTCAGATTTCTCAGCAGTGAGATTAGGTGTGTGCTGCTGTGGCACCTGTAGGCAGAGCTATGATGGCTTCAAAGATGCCTGAATATCATTAATGTATTTCATGTAAATCAGTGCTTACAGGAACACGGGAACATTGCAAGCCCTAGGAAATGTGCACAGCACTGCAAGGTTGTTACCAAGTGCAGTGCCACAGTTCCTTGGGAGTCTCATTTGAAACATTTCCTGTCTACAGGCTGAGTTCAGCTCTTTTCATGCTCTCAGTTTTTATGCAAGCAATTGCACAAGATTACTTTTCAGTTCACTCCTGTATACTCCCGAATCAGCTTGTTTTATTTGGTTTTGTATTTTCAAGGTGCCCATAATTCAATATTCACATATTTAATACCAAATTTCACTTTTTAATTCAGTACTTGTCAGGCTGAAAAAAAATGTTTTCCTGGAGGCAAGCAAGCCAGTAAGCCCTGATAGTTTTCAACACTTCTGTTTCTGGGGAGTGCAGGTTCTTCTCCAGAGGATCTTTTAACTTGCTTGGTATTCAGAATTGTTACAGCAATTAGGCATGCTTTGGGACTGTGGCTTGTAGTTCAGGCCTTCCTAAAACCCAGTTGAAGTGCTGGACAATGCAGCACAGAATAAACTATTTTTATTGGTCCTGCTTGAGTGGATACTATTCTCAATATGCTTTCCTGTATTTCTTATCTAGGCATGATTTATGGTTAGGATTTTTGGCATTGTTCAGTACTGTGTTCAGACAGTTTTGATAGGGTACAGTTAATGCTGCCACCAATTCTTCAAGTCTTTCTCAAAAAATTATTGCAAAATATTTGTGGTTTATAGAATTTTCTTAGAAAAAATGTTTTTATGGTAGAAATTTACAATGCTAAATTCTAGTGTAGAAGACCTGTTCCTATCTGTTGGCTAGCCTATGGTCAGAATCTGGTTTCCTGATTCAATATGTGGCATTTAAAAAAAGCAAGAATATTAGGCATTTGGATTTTTTAAAATGTAGACAGATTTGCTCATTTGATCAAACATGATGATACAAGTTTAAAAGTGCTTTTTATAATTTTTCCTAAAAAATTTCCTTTCTATCTTCTTACAGAGAAGTGGGAGCAGCAGGCAACTGCTGTAATCACAGTTGTAGTCATAAAGACAGAAACTACTAAAGCTAAAGTACATTTAATGTTTAGTGCTAATTACCTTCCTGGAAAGAGGGAATTATTTGCTGATACTTGTTATTTTAGAGGTGTTACAGCTGAAGGATTTACTTAAACATCAATATCAATTTTGGAATCACTGCACTGGGGAGAAGTCAAATTGCACATCCATTCAAGGCCAGCTTCTTTCATATAATAGTTCAGCTCTTCTGCTCCCTTGCTTGTTAAAGCATTCTGTCCTGGTGAATGGCTAGAAAAAAGCATTTCGAGGTAACATTTAAAAACTTGGAATTCATCTTGGCCAGGAGGAAATGTAATTGCTAAAAATTTAATGTTAAGATTTTCCAGCTGAAAAAACAGCTGTTTAAGTAATGAGAGATCTTGAAAATACCACAATAGGCACTAAACAATAACTTCACTATGGGTTTTTTTAAAGCACTCTTCAATATATATGCATTGTCTGTATCTAGACTATGGATTAACTTCACCCTTGGGTTGCTGAACATAATCCAATTAGAGAAGCCAGGCATGTGATGTATTTTTTCAATATGTCCAGCCAGTGAATAGTTCAACAGATAATTGACCACCTAGCCATGGGCTATGGCAGAGTCATATGAGAAGAAAAGATAATACTGCCTTTTTGGGCTTAGAGAGCATGAACCATTGAGAAAAAGCATATGTTGGGCAGGAGCCTGCCACTGTGTCCTGTGAAGCATAGCAAACTAACATGAATAAATCATGGAAAAGCAATGAGTTTTGAACAAAGCTAGAAGAAACAAGTCATTAGGCCTTCTTCTGTTCTATCTGCTGCTTGCTTTTTGGCAAGCACATTCATCTCCTAGTGCTCCCCTTGGATTCTGTGTTAATGATTATATCACATCAAGCCTCTTTGTTTGCAAATTACTGCTTGAACACCTGATTTATTACTAAATTTAACCTGGATGTTTGAATTTTCAAACTTGCAGTTTGGAAGGGAAATTTGGAAAAGAAACAGAAAATACCATTTACCCTTTTATATGTAAAGTCCACAGGACATGGCTGAGTGAAAGGCCTTGCGCACACAATACAAAAACTGGCTGCCAACAGCCAAAATCATCCCCTGATGTAAGGACTCACTTACAGGCTTTGAAACTGTAGCTGTGTATCACAGCAAAGGCTGCTACAGTATAAACTTGCTGTGTGAATCAACAGTTGATGCCATTTCAGGTGATGACAGGTAACACAACCAAGAAGTGATGCACGCTCAATTCTCTGCCCAATTCCAGCACCTTAAAAACAGCAGCTGTTCCAGCCGAGTGGTTCCTCCCCAGCACTTGCTCCTGGGCTGGCACAATGCTCAGCAGAGACACTAAACCCCTCTAAGTGGCCTCAGCAATGATTGTGACAGCAGAAGGGTGCCATAGCATCCCACTGTGTCACTGGGCTCAGATAAACAATCAAAATTCAAGCGAAGAAAACAATCTTCTTATGTGAATTCTACTTTTTATTGGAGAGAGATTGTGTTATAACACAGAGACTAGTATTATGAATTTTAAAAAAGAGTTTCTGTGGTTTATATACATTTTTACCACATTAGTTTTTGCTCATTCCTACTCTTCATGAGTCAATGTGAGATAGTATAGTATGCTGCAAAGCTTAAAAACAATATTTTTCTTTGGCAGCTATTACTTCACGAATCTACCATCTGCTGCCATTAAATCTATCTAGTTCTAGCAATACTAATAATTTCCTACAGTGAATAAAGGTTGAAGATGAAGTAATAGAATTTTCCAAAGTAATTTTTCTTCTTTAGTAGACTAAAGACTAAAAATTTTAATTTATGGAAACTACAAAATACATTCAAGAGAATTCATTTAAATTTGTTTTAATAAGGAATTGGTTAAGCTGTAGAAAGTTTCACTTAACGTCTCATTACTTCATATTATGTTCCAGGAGCAAAACAATCTTTTAAAACTTATTAAGCAAAATTATATTTTGCTATGTTGTTATTTCTTCCCCCTCATGAGTACTGTTTGATCCACGCATCTCTGTTTCCGCAAGTCAGACTGGCAGTTTGCTGCCTGTTATCAAAGTCTCTAAAGAACCTAAAGGAATTATCTTCTCCCTGGTCTCTCACAGCTACAAGCCACAGCTCCCACCAGAGCTGGGACACCAGTTCCTGCAGGATATGAGTTGATTCCAGCTGCCCCCAGCTAATACTGACGCCTGAAATGAAGCTCTGGAGAAATCAGAGTCTTGCTCCCATTTGTTTTTCAGGATCTGTAGGGTTCTGGTATCATCATGATGCAGCAAAGCATTCTTAGTTAGTTCCACTTTTTGGCTGCTTGCTCCTGGTCCTGTGTGGCAGACCAGCCTCTTGGCTCCTACCTGTGCTTCTGGGACCTGGGGGAAGAACATGCTGAACTTGCTGTAAGCTTCATTGCAGCTTGGAATTGGAGCACCTCCCTGCAGCAGCTCCCTGCAGAGCCTGCCTTTCCTGGGAGCATACCCTCTCTTGTGCCAGCAGATTCAGCACAGTACAGCAGCTGGTGGCTCCTGAGCCACAGGGACATTGACCTCCCACCTGCATGCAGGAGAGGTGACCTTATCCTCAGGTCATAGCCTAAAGATCTGGGGACCAAAAATGGCAGCAGGCAAGAGGAATCCAGGCTGTTACTCAGTTCTGGAGCCTTATTTCCATATTTCCACGTCCTGGATTTTTATTCACTTTCTTCTCCTGTGAGTGAAAGCTGCATAAAATACAAATTCCAAGTGGCCTAGAAGTGCCTGAAGTGGGCATGTACTCCAAGCATTCCCACAAGAAAGCTCTGTGAGGTGTTCCCCATTGCTTTCCAGAGGTACCTACCTCTCCTGGTCTGCAGGGGAAGCCAAGATGCTTGGGTTGGGCCCTGTGGCTTTCCCAGCTTTACCTGAGTGTCATGTAGGAGGTTACTCCTACAAACATGATCCACCTGACCTATTTTAGGTGTCCACCTTGGGGAAAGGTGCATTTCCCCCTCAGGAGTGGCTGTTTCTCTCCACTGCCTTTGAAGAGAACCCGTAGATGTTGAGAAGCAGGTGAGATGACTCCTATCCTCCCACCTGCTTTTGAAGAGGGATGCCTGAAGTATATGGCCTTGATTTGCATTATGCACTAGTTTAAGTTCTTCTGAGTTTAGATCAACTACAGCATCATAGTTCACTGCACTGTGTTTGATGTTTCTGCTGGAATCCCAGCATAGTTATGTGCTCTTGGTGAAGCTGGTGGCCCAGCAGCCATCTCTGTCTGAGGAAATGCTGCAGCTGGAAAGAATAATGTGATAGTATTAAAGACTTCACTGTAAATAGTGTCATATCACAAACACTTTGAAACTCGTTCAGCAATACTATTTACGAGGGAAACTCATTGTGTGGTGGTTTCGATCTTGTTACTTATTTTAGCTGTCATCCTTTGAAACTTAGTTTAATTGTGCATTATGGGTAAATCAAAGTCTGAATAGTCTTTCAAGCTGGGGATTTTAAAAAATGGAGAATAAAGCTTGATCCTTCATTTGACCAACACTTCAGGAATGCAAAAAATAATTACTTAATCCATGTCTGAGTAAAATTACCTGCAGGTTTTTTTAAGTGGTGGTATTTGTATTGGTGTGCACATTAACTGAACTTCTGCTGTGTAATGTTCATGTTCAGTGTAGGATCCAGAAGGGAAATTGTTCTTTCTCACTTCTATGTCCTCACTGTTAGTGAAGAACCTGTGACAGAATTTAGATGTAAAAACCCAAGTGGAGTTCTGGCTCCTCTTCAAAAAAGCAGAACTCTCATGCTTCAACAACAGAAAGTATTTTAAACTTGTTTGTTTTTAAAGATGGCTGCTCTAACTCAGAAACGCAACAGTCTGAAAATAAGTATGAAAATAATGCTCTTACTCTTTTGACCATGATTGCATATGACCCTTTGGCAACATGTCACACCTGCATTCTATCTAATCTGTATAGGTTTTGTGTCCCAAAATTTGGGACCCGCTGTTCAGGAAGGAATCATTTTAACCTTGTCCTACACCAAAAGGAAAAGATGCCCAGCTGAAATATGTCTGCAGTTTTACTGCTTTAGCAGTGATTTGCCTAGATTTGCTTTCTTCCCAGGCTGTGGTCAGATTTTTGGGGTATTGACATAAGTGCTTCATTAGGAAACTCATCACCAACAAAATAAGACTGCTGCAAGAAGCAAAGCTTTAGTCTCAGAAAGCTCATGAGGCCCCTTCTGTTGTTATGCACAGACTGTCTCTATCATTTGTCATGAAATGCTTATTGTGTTGCCAAGAATATAAGGCAGAAGTCTTGGCTTGGGCAACATATTATGAAAGGAAAAGACAACTTCTCTTAATTCAGCTGCCAGAGAGAAGTCACTGACTTAGTCTGCAAGTTTGGATTATTGCTTAAAGACAGGCTACTTCAATGCAAGGTGTTCTGTTTTGGGAGAATCTAATTCAAATGGAACTGTTTGCTTTTGTAGATGGAGTTAGCAGTAGCACCGCTGTGTCGGCGAGTCTCTGACTTGGGGAAATCTTACAGACAGCTGAGGTCATTCAGGTGAGTTGCAGTCGCAATATGACTAAACTGGATTTCAAAACTGATTTATTGCCTCGTGTTAGTTCTGATTGAACTGAGAGCTTTTTTGGCAACACCCACCTGCAAATTAGAAATAGATTAAAGTTCTTTTAAATTTTATGCAGAGTATAACTATGATTTAACAATCTTTGTCATGCAAATGTTGGCCAAATTATACTTTTTTGTGTTGCTTTCAGTACATCTTCTGTATGACAGTGAGTTCTATAGTTACCTTAAATGTTTTCACTGAAATACAAAATTTACAGTCCTGTGTTAATTACAATAGGCAACTGCTGTAAATTTTTGCAACCTGGGCCTGTGTTGCAAACCCAAGATGCAGAGTAGTGGCAAAAAACTCAATGATTCTGTCCTAATACAATATTGCCACCACATAGAGGCACTTTTCTAATGCATAAGATAAGCTTTCTCTTCATTTCATTAATATATTGTTACATTTTTCCAGACCACTGCTGTTCCAGACCAGTGAGCATATTGCCAGTAGCCCAGCTCTGGGAGAGGTTATTCCATTCAGCATTATTCTTCAGTTCTTATTTACAAGAGCACCACCAGAGCTAAAATCACCCTTCCAGGTAATAAGATCAACGCTTTTTATTTTCAGATGTCCTAAGGTGAAATGAGCATTGTAGTTTGCCCTAGCTGTTTTAGTTGAAAATTATTCAAGTGCATATTTTATATAACTTTTTGGTTTTGTTTTTATTGTGGCAAAGGTATTATGGTGATTGTTTTACTAAATTAATTGATTGATTGATTCATTCATTCATTAATAGTAGAGATATGATAACGTGATATTAAATAGACTTTCAATTCTTTACTATTCTGTCAGCTCATAGTAGAAGTTGTAGATCTTTCCCCAGACTGCAAATTGCCTGGATCCTTCTCTTGTAAGTTGCAGGAAATCTAGATAAAAACCCTGCCAGAAATGGATCAACAGCTGATGTAGGAGAGGACCTCTGAGCTCCCAAATAACATACTGGGCTATTCCTGTTAATTGTCTTTGATTTCTTAACTCATTCTGCATCACCGCAGTATTGAGAGCCTCATGTGGCTTTCATTTATGTCGACTTTGATTCTGAAATTGGTGTGTCTGTTTCCTTTTTTGCATTTTGTGTAATTGGTGTTTGTGTTTCTCTGTACCAGAGGGCTGAGTGGTCCACTGCCCGCTACTCCCAGTGGCTCGATGATCATCCATCTGAAAAAGACAGGCTTGCTCTCATACGGTAAAAATCATGCTTCTTTCTTTTCTACATTTGTGATAATGGAGCAGTAACTTATCTGCACACTAGGATTCTGGAAAAGTAAAAAAAAAAAAAGTGCCCCAGGAGATGTATCATAAATACCATTCTCTTCTCTCCACTCATGGGATGAGTTGCAAAGTGGCAGAAATATAAACTGAACTCTCCCCTCCACCCCCCCGTACTCAAACTCTCCAGTGCCTTTGGAAGGAGCACATAATCCCCTTGTAAAGAAGTGAACTATGCACAATGATGGTGTACATTAATAAGGAGTTTTTGCAAAACTGCCTCTCTCTCTCTTAACTGCTGGAAAGTCAAGGCTACAGCTATCCTGTCATCTGTATCAGGAAAGAGAAGCTCTCAAAGATTAACCAGTATAAATGTAGGTAGAAATCTAAAGATGGAAGACCCCTGTTACACACTTGGAATGTTATTCTTCAGTAAATCAGCCTTTCTATCTTTAGAAAGTAATAATTACATCAGATTTTTGAAATCTTGCTAGAGTAAATGACTTCATAGCTAAATATTATTTTGCATCTTAAAATGTTAGGAAAAGTTACAAAGAGTCTTGTTTTTCAAATGAAGCAAAGTTTTGAAGTATGTTAGAGAGAGCAGATTTGTATGAACATGGCAAAACCAACCTGGAGGTCCTCAGGGTTCAAGACTCAGATAATCATTTGGCTCCTAAAGCCCAAAATTTCCAGCCATCTTCTCAGTGACCTTGGTGTCCCCCACACCAGTGACCTGGGGAAGTCACACGTAGCTGCACCAGGCTCCATCTGGCCTGGGAGCCAGCTCTGCCTTGAACTACCATGTGTGGATGTTGCCAGCTTTTGCTGGAGTGATAAAAGCTGACTTTTACGTTCCAGCCAACAGTGATTGTGCCTTAGAAAGTCAACTGTTTTCTGTCCACACTTCTAAAGCAGCCAAGAGAAGTCTGCTATAAATATTTACACTTCCTGAAGCTGATAGCACCACACAGTCCCATGTAGTGATCAGGCCAGTTAAGGAGATATTAGCTGATCACCAGTAGTTGTTACTAGGATTTATTTCTGAAATATTAAAATACAAACTGTGTCTCTTCATATGTGTGTTTTTTGAAAATCATACCTGTGATTAGTCTAGTTTATCTACAAAACTACCTTTTCTTGAATCTCAAGCCATGACACTGAATTACAAGGGCATAGGTGATAGGTACAGGGCTGACAGAACTGTATAAGTAATCAGCTATGAATATTGTGATTGTAATTTCTGTCCTGAGAGTACTAGCAACACTGGCAGTGTTGAATCTCAGATGTAGGAGGGAAAGCCAAGAATGCAAATCATTTGAGAACGGGTGGGATTTTGTTCTGTTCAGTTAGTTTTCCCAAGTTTGAAAATGCCATCCCTAAACTAAAACACATTTTTGTCTTTGTCTGCAATTAAATTTCATCCAGACTGATTCAGTTAATGCTCTTGCTGGTGGTCATGTTCAGACACTGATAAATTGTTCTAACCATGGAGGTATTAAGGAAAAAACCTTCGGATGAGACTTTTAGGCTGAGACAGTGCCATCCATTAGACTAAGCAGTGAAGCTGGAATACTTAAGTTTTCCTTTCAGTCATTTGATTGAATCCTTCATTCATTTTGCATGGCCTGTAATCCATATGTAAGGCAGGCAAGCAGACATCAGTCACTAGTATGACCATGAATCACTCATATTTTCTTAAATACACTATTGGAAGATTTCTGAGCCTTCTCTTTTTGTTTCTCATGTGAACGTAAGTTGAACTGCAGGTGTCTTGCTCTTCTATCAGTCATCCTCTTCAGGTTTTTTCCACCTGAAGTTGTTTCAGCTGTGCAGCTTGGACTTCGGATGTTTGGAGCCTTCAGATCCCTGCACTGGCCTGCTTTAAGATATTATCTTTTTGTTTGCTGCAACATTGCAAATGGTATTTTTCTGCAACTTCCCTTTGTAACAACTCTGTGCAATTACTCTAGAGACCTGCTGCCTAGATATTAATTTCCTTGTGTTACCAGGATCCTTCTAGCTTCATATTAAAGCTAATTGGAGTGCTTCTTCCGCTCTGTAGGTCTTAAATGCTTCGCTTGCAATGTGGTGTGAATGGTATGAATTAGTCCCATTCTGAGCATTTTTGTGCATTTCTTTCTGCTTGTATTCAGCATGAGGAGTGGTATTTACCTGGCCAGAGATATATTTGCCAGATTCCCTTTATAGTCAGCAGAGAGAAACAGGCTCTGCTGGGGCTGATTCATCTCATCCTGAAGCAGGTACCTGAAATAGGTCAGTTGCATTGTGTCCTGAAAGCTCCCATTTTCTCTGTTCAGTGAATGGAGTGTGGGCTGGGACACAGGAGCTCTCTCAGGCAGCCAGCTGCCCTGCAGACATTTAAAGTTAGGTGAGATGACCCTGCTGCCGGTGTCCTCCCTGAGCAGGGATTGTGTTGAATGTGGAATGGGCAATTCTTTTCTTTTTCTTTTTAAATTAAGCTTGAAAACACAACTTTTCTTCCATAAAAGAAACCCTATTAGACATGACAGGATTTGAGCCAGCCTGAAGGGCAGTTCATCCATTCAAGGGCCAAATTCTTACCTTTACCAGTAAGTGTGTGTGTTAACTCCCCTTATTCAAGTTCACTCTTGCTGAAGCAGAGTTGAAAGCCAGGCCCAGTGAAGGGTTCATTTCCATAACAAGCTGCTGTCCTGAGCTGGGGAGTTGCTCTGCCCGCTCACCTGCCCGGGGCAGGGACAAATGGCAGCTCGGGGGGCACCGTGAAAGCCCCATCTGTGGTTGGGTTCAGTCTGGCTGGGCACACTGCTCCGGGGAAACGGGGGGAGGCTGAGCACTGCCGGCCCTTCACAAACCCTGCGTGGCACCGCGGCGCCTCTGTCAGCGCACGGGCCTTTGATCTCTTCATTATGCAGTCTGGAATAACCGGAGATGGCTCCTGCTCCTCTCTTGTCCTACAGGTGATGCTATTGGAGGTTTCACTGTTCGGTTTTACAGTAATTTTCATAGCACTGGATTAAATAGACCTGGTGTCACACAGATGTGCTCTTACACAGCAGATTTTCCATTTTCTGCTTTGCCCTGAAGTTTGCAGAGCAAACAGACTTTTACCAAAATACTAAAGAAAGTCTGGCCCCAATGTGCTGTAGCTGCCCTGGTGATTGATCGGGACAGGAGTGCACAGGGTGCAGTCCCACTGCTGAGCAGAAAGATGATCCCTGCCTCTTCTGAAGCTTATGATGTAAATCTGACTCCATTGACCAAAGGCAGAGGGTAGCACTAGGATTCACAATTGCATATAAAATTTATTAATTAGTGTAGTTGTAAGTGATACACATCAAGATCCCTTAAGAGCCACAGCCCAAATCATACTTTTTTTTTTTTTCATTTTAACTCCAAATAGAAATCTTCATGGTTTGAAATAACATTTTAAAGAACTATCAGGGTCTTATATAATCAACTTGTCCTGATTTCCAAGAAAGCTCATGGTTTTGCTCATGCAAGTGAAGTAATTTAATAAGTGCTTTAAAATCCTTTTCCTTATGTGGGAGTGCATCTTAAACTTAGGGCTTTTTTTTTTCTTACTTCTTATGGCATTTTTAATGAAACATTAATATATGCAGAACATCCCACCAACTCTCCTTCCATAGCTCTCTTTTACAAACAATATTTGTAATGTATACCGTAGCTTGTCTTTTAAAATAGAAACAGATTGCTGAACAGGTTTTATGTCCTTTATTAGACTAGAAGATGCTGAATTTAGGGCATTATTTGGTCTAATCCCTTCAAGAGTATGTTCTGTATGTTACATAAACAGGGTTTCTTCCATCTTAAACAATAGTAACATAACTATGTATTACATCTTTTTATGTGACAACAGCTGTGATCTCCAGCTCTCCTCTGTGCTGGAGATTTGATGATACTGCTTTCACCCATAGTGCTGTTTATTCTTCCGCAACTACTTTGGCACTGGTGTTTTTACAGTGTCCTCAACAGGAGTGAGCCCGCCTTTTTAAAGACAAGATTTTAATGGTAAACTGGTGCATCTGAATTGAGTCCTGTAGTGCCAGCATAGCTTACAAAAGCTTATTTGAGCTAGGACTGCTAAAGTTTACCAAAATGTCATGGAAAATTCTGCATTTCAAGTGTTAACAAAGCCATCTCTTTGAAACAATGCAAGCAAAGCCACAGTAAAAGAGCAAATGCAGCAGAAGGGACCTGCAAAACTCCTTTTAGTTTCCTCTCATGGAGTTGGTTTTGCAAGTTAAATCAGATTCTTTTGGGGCAAGAGAGAAGGAAAAAAAGATAAGAGCTGCTAGAAGATGTGACAGTAGGACAGTAGTAGTGCTGTATGGCACTTGGCATAGCCTAAATCTCATTCCAACTTGTTTGATCTGATGGGAATAACAGTCTGGCAAAGGATTATCAGGGGCTCACATTGAGTGGTTTGGGGTGCTGCTTTTAGGGTAAAGCTTCTCTCTTTCATCTATCTGGTTATCTCTGTAATCTTTTTCAAGGGCTTTTTCAGAGCAAGTAGATAAGTCAGTTAAGGGATAGCAGTGTTACCATCTGGATAATGATGCCAACCCACAACTTCACCAAGAGGTGTTAGAGCTTTCTAAGTTAAGCAGGTCAATATGGTTTTTTTTCTATTTTCAGCTTTTGATGACTTCAGAAAACTATTTGAGCCCAACAAACTTTGAGGAGTATATAGAAAGGAAAATACAGGGATACTACTGAGTGGAAGGGGAGAGATTTAGCAAGATGAATGGCAGTTACAGTAAGAAAACTCAGAGGAGTTTCTCAACTGTCCTTTTAATACAAGGGACAATTCTTTGTAGCAGCTAACAAACATCTAATATGTCTAACAATTACTGCTGACCAGAGCACTAGAGTGCTGACTTGAGTGGAAATGTGAGACATTCCTGACTCCTCTGAAGCATTTCCATTCATCAGGATGATATCCTTGATGTCATCCTTGAGCCATCCCTGCCTGCACTTCCCACCTGCTGCTCAGTCTGCTCATAATATACTGGCCTCTCATTGCTACAAGAGGCCAGTTTATATAAAAACCCACAATTTTCTGCTGTCCCATTCCCCCAGTCTCACTTTTTCTCTCTAAATCTCGGGATTTAGAATAAACCTCTGGATGTGCCTAATCTCTCCACAGTTCATGATGCTGATGGCCTTTGCTGGAAATGAAAGGAGCTGCACCCAAAGCACTTTGTGGCTGCAGCAAGCAGTGTTCTAGTTCCCTCTTTCCCTGTGCTGCTCCCCAGGGACCATTGGGAAGAAGCAGGCTGAAGGCTTTCCGGGAGCTGACCAGGTGCAAAAAGTCAGCTTTACTTTAGCTAGATAACATAAATATTCTTTCCCTGTCTTTCTGGCTGTAACAAGGGATTGCTTCTCTGTTGTGGTTTGTTTTTGTGCAAAAAATTCAAAGTGATTCCTTACAGTGTTTTTGTACCTGGTGGGGAGCCCTCAGCAGTAGCTCATGAGTAAGGTGTTATCAAAATTGAAGAGCTCTCAAGTGCACCAAGGCCAACATGAGGAACTGTTTCTGTGCTCAGTAACTTTATTTTTCTGAAGCATCTCAACTCTCCAGTAATCCAGTCCATCCTTCTTTTGTGTCCTCCCAGTCCATCCTTCTTTTGTCTCCCCCTTGACAAAATGTCCTGGGCTTCAGCAAAGAGGGACTGTGAAGTCTGGTTGCTGCTTAGGGACATCAGGAGCTGTGGTGGGAATCGCTTTGTCCTGTGCTGTTTCATTCCCATCCTGTGCTCAGAAGTGAAGCTGCCTCGGGTTCTTTGGTTGCATGCTTCACTCTCTCCCTGTCAAACTCCATTAGCAGGGACTGCACGTGGGGCCAGCCAGCTCCTCCTGCTGCTGTGCAGCGAGGCTGGCAGATCAGTGCCGGCGTTGCTGGGGATGGAAAGTGCTGGCAGGAGCAGGAGCAGCCCCAGGAGCAGCTTGTGGGGCCACGCTGCCATTGCTGACACTGGCTTCTCAGAACCTAAAGCTCAGACTTGTCTCTCCAGCAAACTGAGCACAGGCTCTTGGCCTCAGGAGCATCTTCCACTTGCTGATAAATGAACTTTGCTGGAAATTCGCAGCGACGCTGACACAGAAGGGTTTGAGTCACTGAGGAAGGGCCGAGCCCTTGCTGATGTAAGCAGCAGCTTTACTCACAAGCACCCAAGTGTCTTGTGACCCTGCATCTTTCTACCATCTCCTCTGTTTGTCAGGTTTGGTGGGCTCATCTGAGGCTTCCCAGAGCTGCAGCATCACACAGGGATCTTGGCTGCTCCTCTCTTACAATCTTATGGCAGGAGAAGTCTGTGTGTGTGAAACATGGGCTGAATATCACTCTTACTTTTGCTTTCCTTAAGCCTTGCCTGATTCACTGCCTGCTGCTGCCAGCTGCCATCAGGCACGTACCAGGGAGCAGCACTGCCTTTGAATCTGTGAACTCTTCATGCAGGAACGCAGGGTTCTGCCAAAGGCTTGTTTGTTGGAGGGAGCAGCAAACATAAATACATCTCTCTCTCTCCACAGCCCACCATTCTACAGCAGTGGGTGTGTATTTATAGGCACAACTTTGCGGTTGCTCTGTGTTACCATCTCCCTTGACCTCGGTGCCCCCACCCCTTCACCAGATGTGCTCAACAGCCATCTGCCTTCTCCCAATGGGACTGGGAATGTTCCTGCCCTGTTTCTGAAAGCCAGCGGGCTCCCTCACTGGCAGAGCAGCTGTGCTGGTGCATCCTGCACTCCCAAAAAGGAATGCATGAGACAAAACCCACAACACTCCCTGCTCAGTGACCGCATTCGTGGCAGGACCCCGCTGCCCTGTGGGCTGGTGCCTGCGCAGTGCTGGAAGGGCTGTGGTGACAGTCTGTATTAAAAAGAAACAGCCACATGCCAGGAGCTGTGTTAGTCTCCACTTAAAATGGGGTCTGTTGTTTGTGCATTTTCTTGATGTCACAGTTTTGCTGTAAATAACACAAATATAAGCAAATTTTAGAAGGAAACTCCAAGATGATTGTATCAGTTACATGAAGAAATGGAAGCAGAAAAGAAGAAAATTAAATACAAAGCTATTTTTAAGTCTGGCAACACTAGCTTGGCCTACTTAATGAATTAGTAAGTTGGAATCTCAACAGATGAGCACTTACAGTGTTTGTTTTACAAATATGCTGTCACTCAACAATACTGTGTATTACAATGTTGGCTGAAAGGTGACCCTGTGTTGTGAAGCATCACTACAGTTGCCCCTTTTAGCTTTGCAATGTTTTATTTGTGCAGTTCACACATGATGACTCTATGTGTGATATTCTGTGACAATGTATAAGAGAGCCAGGCCGTGCCTTGCCCATGCCCTGTCTGGGCATGGCATTTCTGAGGATGGACAAAAAGGCTGTGCCAGGAATCACCTCAGGGCACGGCGGATGTTCACCAGTGCCCCACTTTTCATGCTGGAAGTTGCACTCTCAGCGTCTGCAGCAGCTGGAGATTATTCTCTCCCTTTCTAAAGGTTACCAGTGCAGCATTGAGCCCGAGTCTGTGCGTCAGAGCTGTCATTTCAAGCCATCTGCAACATGCTGCTGCTTATTTAAATGTTAACTTGTTTGCTCCTCAAACATGCAAGAAAGGAGATAAAGACCATGGAACAATTATAGAGAGTTTTGCAAGGCCTTCCTTGCTCACTTCCTTCCACAGACAAGTAGGACCATCTGAGGAAAATTCTGCAGGAGGGAAGAAGGCAATTAATTTCTGTTGCAGATCCTGAATTTACAGTACTTAATTGCTTTAGCTATTTTACGCTTTTTGGGTTTTTTTTTTTTTAGTGGTGCACTGGAAGCTTATGTTCAATCGGTGAGAACAAGAGAGGGAAAGGAGTTTGCACCAGTCTATCCCATAATGGTTCAGCTGCTGCAGAAAGCCATGTCAACCCTTCAGTGAACACACCTGGACAATGCTCTCACACCAGGGAATGGACGGTAACATAGCTGGGGGCTTTGGTGCCACATATGTATTCACTGTTCATGTAAATGATCCCAAAGTACGTCAGCTTTACTTCTGTCCTCTTGTTTTGTACAGGAACTTATACAGAAATATTATAAGGAAATTGTACAACTTTTATGTGTTGTAAGTCTACATCTAATTGAAACATCCTTAAGCATTCCTTTTGAATTTAGAAAAGTATAAAATTAGAACTCAAATATTACAGTGTAATTGCTGAATCTCAAATAAGGAAGCAGCTCTTTTCCTACAAGTAGAGTTTTAAACAGTTGAATACATTCTAGCCATATTCAGAAAATTGTACTTTTGAAACACTTGAATCATCAGTTTCCATCTAAAAATCACTAATTTTAACACAAGGAAAAATATTTATAACTAACCTAAATGCTTCACTGTTGCACTGCTATTTGCTTAGAAATAATTTATATTGATTTCAACTCCTTTTGCTTAAAGTGTAATAAAGAACATTAACTATCCAATCCTGAAAATAGTATTTGAAATTCTTCACTAGCTTCCTAATGGCAAAGCATTAAAATATACTTTGGATGGGTTCATGTAAAGACTTCCATGCAGAACATGCTCATTGCTGCAGGGCTGACTTCGTGATTAGTTGTCTTCATTTTATAAAATACACAACACCAAATTTTAATGAATTTATTTGAAATAATACACAAGAATATAGTGTGCAAAAATCTTAGGGGCAACATCATGTAGACGTGTCATAAACTGAAATTTACAGTTGTGATTCTTAAAAAAAAAAAAATGCACAGCTGTTTAGTACAGGAAAAGCCATGATTGTTGTAAATGCTCACAGCAGAAGCAATTGTAATCCTAATGCAGCTGCTCTAATTTTAGACAGTTGGAGGAGAAAAAAAAGTAAAGTGCAAGTGTTGCACATATAGTTAAGTGCAAAGTTTGCCCCCACCATAAAGATGTCTTATGGCAAAATATAATATTGTAGAATATGTGGCAAAGACAAAACACAGAGTTATAACTATAATGGTGATGACATCAACAGCACCACTTTTCTTGAGATAACGCTATTTATTCATTTCATCCTGTCCCGGGCCATTGTTTCCACCACAAAATGACAGCTCTCACTAGTGCCAGCTGATGCAAAAATATCTTTCTTGTGGATACAAGGTTTCTAAGTGGCATCCCAAGCAGCAGCTCCCTTGCTACATCACACCACACCCTCCATTCCCACACATTCTGGTAACTTGCTGGCAGTAGGGCAGGCTGGGAAGCTGGAAGCTGATAATACACTTTGCCATTTCAGAAAATCCCAGGCCCCAGAATTGCAATTAATAATACAGTTGTGCAATACATATTAATTAGCAATAAGAATCAATGTATATAAACAGTTGTTACATATTTTAAAATTCCCCTTTTTGTACATTTTCTTTTAAAAATAAACATTTATACATATCTCCTTCACCTCTTTCTAAAGTACTTTAGCACCACAGGATATCCATTTTCAAGCCTATATTACCTGATACATAATGAAGTTTGGAAGAAAAATAAGGCAATTTGGTTTAAAATGCTGATAGTTTCTAGCTTACTTAATGTTCTATTGTAAAAAGCAAATCTGCACTCAGATCATTTCCATGATGGTGCCAGTATTTTATGGTCACACATAGTCACAACAAATAGTAAGACCTTGATCTTGCATCTTCTTGCCATCAAGCAACAGCCATTTTGTAAATATAGAGTTAACAGGAAAATTCTGGCTTAATGCTGTTGTGAGCCCTGAGAAAAGAGAAGAGAAAACCAGGTTAGTGATTACCAAGCAAAGGGCACAATACCTATTTTCAAAGCCACAAGTACTTCTAATCATTGGTCAGTTACTCAGAAGAAAACAAGAAGGCCAAACCAGACAGTTTTATTCCCTGATCATCAAAAGACCATCAGGACTTCACTGTCACAGCCTGGAGCCCACTGTCATTACAGAATGAGGTTACCAGACTGCTAACAGTTCAGTTCACTGAACTAAGACAATTATAAAGGGTATTTCCTGCTGTTACACTGAGGTGACAGATTCTACAGATCTTGTTCTCTTGGGCTGAAGACTGTAGGGACAAGGAAAATCCTACTACAAGGCAGGGCAAGAAAGCCCTACTGAGGCAAACCCATCACTACTCAGCCACACACAAACACACCTCTGAGTTGCCTAAGGCTCACAGGTGAGCCTGTGATCTCACCATCCAAAGCTCAAAACTGCAGTAGTGTAAGAGCAGAATAAATAAACAATATTATTTTAACTAAACCCACAAGGAAATGTAACAGAAGCTGTCAGTGTTGATTAAAATAGAATGCAGTGAACAGAAAAACAGCTTGTTCCTAGCAGCTGGGATTTGGTGGAACCTTCTGCAACAAGAAACTGGAAACTGCACAAAGTATGTGCAGCAGAAAGAAGCAACTCAGTGTTTGAGCATTTCTTATTCAGTCTTAAGGCAACACTTGCATATGCTCTTGAGAAAGAAGACTCATTTACACATCAAAGGAAAGGGGGTAACTTGAGGATGAAATTTTACACCACATGGATGGGTGGTTTCACCAACCATGTAGATGACTCCTCACCACCCTTCAAGCTCCTCATAAAATGGAAGAACTTGGCAAGCACTCTGTGCACCTCAGTGGATCTTTCCTTCCACTCTTCTAGTTGAACAAGCAGAAACTCTTTTTCTGATGTTTGCTTTACATGATATTTAAGCTATAAAGCCCTTCTCTTTCTTAATACATCCACCACCTACTAATACATTGCTGCAGACTCTTAGATTGATGGCTTTCTACAAAGTGGAAAACAATTTCTTTTCCTATAGAAGTAGTGTTATCTACTGTATTTATTTTACAATTGAGCAGAGTAATAAATGAAAGGGATTCATGGGAAAAAACTATTTTGCTCCTTCAATATCTTCATATATGCTGATATAAATTATCAGTAAGAAAACTAGAAAAAGGTAAAGAAAAAGCTTTTATGGAAGATAAAAAAGTTTAGGTACAACCTTATAAACTCACTTCAAAGCAAAAGACCATGTGCCCTTCCTTTGCATTTCACAAGCACACTAACTTTCAGTACAACAAAATCCACAGAACTCTCACAAAATATTCAGACAGACCCTCTCTTGATCTGTCTCCTGCCAAACTGCCAAAAGCAGGTTACACAACACAGGGAGTAAAAGAAGGTTTCAGCTACTAAGAAAGCAGCTTATTCTGAACAAACCCCACTGTAGCCACCATCTGAACACATGCAATGGCATAATGAGAAAGACTGCTGCACAGACATACAGAATTTGTTCGTTTTCTTTTCCAACAGTCAGGATTTAAACGCTTCTGCTCCTCTGCCAAGGCCTTGGCTTCTAGTGTGTACATCCTTCTTTCCTCATTTTTCATTTTCTTCCACCTGTCGCCAAGTATCACACTTATGGCTCTGCAAGATAAATGTTTACAGTACAGTCAGGACAGTGCTAAGAAATACCAGGATTTTTTTTTTTTTTTTTAATCTGAACACTTAAAAAAGATGTGAGTTAAACGTGGAATTAACACACAAAGAGGAAATCTTAAAATTTTTAAAAGTCATATTTGTGATTATCTTCTCATAGTTCTTTTAATAGTTAAACAGCTGAGACTTCTGTGTTAGCTAAGCATGGGTCAGTGCACATTTTAACATTTCAAAGGGTGTACATACAGCAGCTGGCATAAACCAGCAAAATAGAGATGTTACAAAAACCACCACCAAATGGTAACGCACATTTGTTTTGCTCTACTTTCATACTAGAAAATCATATGACAGATTTGCTGAAAATATGTTCTCTAATAATTAGAGCAGTGAACTGAATATGACCTCAGCCAAATATTTGATTAACTGCAAGTCCCCATGTCTAGTTAATCAATATCTGTAGCTTCCTCCACCTTTAATCCATGCTGGGTGGAACATACTGACAAGTTCCCATTCCTGAGCAAATGGAACCATTTGTTCTAACACATCTATCACCATTTCCAGAAGCTGAATTAATTCCTTTCCTTATAAACTCTAGGTCTTTTGACAACATTTCCCTGTACTATCCTGCCATATTGCTTAACCCCACTCCCAAATGTTGGATCAATATCCCATTAAAGCTTTAACTCCGTCTATTAGCTGAATGAAAATCTCTAAACAACAGCTCTTTTATCAGTGACTATTAAAGCTACCAAGAGGTTTGTAGACTTTGGCTTCAGATTACAGCAATGAGAGTTCTGTAACTGGCTCTAAGAAAAAGGTGGACACGAGTAAGTCCTTTTCTTTCTCCTGTTAATAAAGTTCCTTGCTGGCAGCGCAGATATTCAAACTGAATCAGGACAATAAGAATGTCATCAACTATTTTCATAACACGGCACACAGGGCAGTTCTGAAGGCTGTTCTGCACCGCAGCAAAGAAATGGATGCGACTCCTGCAAGGCCGTGTGGTGCTGTTCAGGTTTCCATGAGCTGCAGAGCACTCAGGGACCACACCCCAAAGCAAAGTGCCCAGACAGCCCTTGAGCCTGCACTGCCACGTGCTCTGGTGACTCTGGAGAGCAGATTCCTCCAGGGGACACCACATCCCATCGCCATCAAACTCATTTGCACAGCCTGTCTTTTTGCAATGGAATTTCTGTTTTTCTATCCAAACTGAGAACCAGTATCTTTGGTCTGTCATCAGAAGCAAACATACCCGGTTTTAATTAGCAGATTTTTCATCTTTTGACAGTATCCAGAGGCATATCACCAGAAACCTGCTTGCTCTGGGTCACCAGCTTGTACTGGATCATTCACACCCTCAGGAAAGAACAAGGTGACCCAGAGAGCACAAGTTTGCTGTAAAAGCCATTGCCTTCCCAAATAAAAATGCACCATGAAATCTTTTAAACAAAAATATGATTTTCCTCATCTCTAGAAGGTCCACTACTCAAAGAATTTCTGAACACACAAACAAGTTCAACTACAGTTACAGTGTTACAGTGAAGAGTATCTAGAAAATAAACAAGTGCAGCTCTAACATCAGTTTTTCAAACATGATCTTGCAGTCCATTAAGTATCATGTGACTCTTGACTTGTGCTTTGGATGTTTACAAGCTCACTGTCTTGCTGACATGCCTTGAGCTGCTTTGTCTCAGAATAGACCATTTAATTCAGAAAACCTCAAGTTCTGTACTTTCACACTCCCTTTAGGAAATAACAGCAGCAAACATAAGAACTTCACTGTACAGAAGTGGCTACTATGTTGTAAGATCTACACAGTAATCTGAAAATGACACAAACTTACATTTAAAAAATAGGAGAGTTGCCTCCCAGCAGCTAAATTAATGAAAGCCTCAGCAACACTTGAGTGACAGTAGCTGAATGCCTGTATCAATTATCAGTAATGCTATTTCTGCCATTCTGTGTTTTATGGGATGCCATGGAACTGCACCCAAATGCCCTGCCTTCCAAGCAGAACAGTGAGCAGCACATTTTGAACTGCACTTGTAACTTTGTCATCTCTCTCCTTCAAAGTAAACCTGCTCACTGTCCTGCTTCCTCAAGGAAATATTCAATTCATTTTCACATCCATGCAGCCACAGCTCCAGTTCACTGCATCCATTTGAAATCAGCATTTTCAACTAAATGTATAACCATCATAAACTTTCCTTAGTGACATTCTGCTTCATTTCTCATTGATAGTTGCAATGAGTGTGAAGGCAGCAGATCTGCTTCACTGGACTTACTATAAACATTCACAACATCATTGTCAGGACACACAAGACTGGCTGGGATTTGTCTGGCAGGATTTTATATCTCAGCACCAGTTACAGCTTCCTTATTAGAACAATATAAAATAGTAAAAGCCCTTTCAAAGCCCTGCCAACTTTAATTTTTACCAGATTTAGTTCTAGAATTTTTATGTAACAGTGCAATTTTTACAATGACAGTTTTTATAAAATTATGTACAATAAAAAATCTGATTGTAAGATCACTCCATGTTCATGTGTTTTGGTTTCTATTTACATATGCACAATTAGCACTAAATATTCCTTAAAATATATGTAATGGAAATCTTAATTAAAAAATGTTTAGAAGCAAACATGCTAGAGATAAAGAACAACCTAACAAAGACCTGTCCCCCAAACACAGTCATGGAATTCTGCATTCCTCATACATGAAACTCTTCCTGCAAGTTTTAACAGATTGTTGAGTGCCTTTAGGGCAAGCAAAATTTGGCAGTCTGCTGTCTGGATTATGATCTTCGAGATATCCTATCTTATCAGTACTCCACTCTTCAATAGGATATATAGACTGGAAATAAATGCTTGTAACTTCATGACCAATTTGCAGTATGTCAAGACTTAATTAGAAGAACCAGAAATTCCCTTTTTTCCATTACAGCACATGAGCAGAGCACCTCATCACTGTAAACAATGAAGGTTCTGTATTTGTGCCTCTGTCAGTGCACACATATATACATGTATCAGTTGCTTTACCCCAGTGTTTTCTCAGAAGGTAAGTTTGCCAAAAATGGTTTGTATTGATTTCACTGAGTATTGTAAATATTCACAGTCCATCCATAAACCACCCTTTACATTAACATACTTAAAAAGTTATTCTTAAAATAATACACGCATTTTATTTCAAATGCAAAATTTAGGCTATTTAAATCTAAAAGTGAGACACAGATATTCTTCTAACTCACCAGTAATAGCAAAACTAAAGTTTGTATCATTACCTGTTGTCTTTCCCTGGATACATCTGAGTGTATTCAACTCTGTATTTTTTGGCAAAAAGCATGAAGGCATTCATTGGTCTTTTGCACTTGTTTGGAGAAGTGGCACTCACAGTACTTGCAGTCCCTGAGCTGTGGCTTTTGCCAGCTTTGCTGTACAAAGGATTGGAGGAAAGATGTGACGATGCAGCAGAGGCACAGTTTTTACTACTGCATTCTGATCTCTCAGCATCTTGATTGTTTGATCCCCCACAGGACAGCGAAGCGCGACGCTGGCGAGCCATGCTGCTGAGCACATACACTGCAGAGGAGTCCATCGGGGTAAAATCATAACTACAGGGAAAAGACAGATCATAAAGCCATCATGTAAAATCCCTAAATATCTCTTCACTCTTCAATTTTATTACATTTCTAGTATTTTCCCCTCCTTTGTGTGACATAATGATTTGTGCTTGATTGGATGTCAGTGCGAAAAACAAAAAACTACAAGACTTTGGCAGGTAAGTTAGTATTTTCTTCAATGTGATGAAGACTGCAACTTCACATGTTCTGCTGTGAACTTTCCTCACCTATGTGTCAGTTAACTATACACTGTCTTCAGACTTCATCCTCTTTTTAAACACACTTTCTTCTTTCTGCTTCTGTCCTTACCATAAATCAAACCTCATCAATGAATGACAAGTACAGAAAGGGAAAAAATGCAATGAGTTTATTTGAAAATATATACTAATGGGAAATATGAAACCACTATATTAAAATCAATTATATTATATTTACTACTGTACAAATAACTTCTCTAGGCAGTTGAATGCATACTATTTTACCTTCCAGCGAGGTTAAAACCCTGCTCATAGCCCCGTGACGTCGCGCTGTTTGCTGCTGTGCTGACAAATGCCTGCCCTCTAGTGACAAAACAGCGACATTTCTCCTCAGGGTATCTGAACAGCTTAGGTGACTTGTTTCCATAAATTCAGATCTCCAAATACGACAAACTCTTGCAATTTTTAGCTGACCAACAACTACAATTAACCTCTAATCACTAAAGAAGTAGTTTAACTCCACAGACTATCTGTTACCATCTCCAGGTGGGAAAAACACTCTTGGAAAGGGGCTACTCAGTCATAAATCTAAACCACTAAGTTACCACCGCAAGATAAACATAGAACATATATATACTAAGGTACCTCTTACCTACTACTCAGTTTGGCTACAGTTGCCTTATTTATGACAAAAATAAAGGTTTTGAAGAGTTTTTTGCAAACACCAAGTAGAACTAACTGTTAGCAAGGAAATACTGCATGTGGCAGTCCAGCCCCCATCTCCCAAGGCAGCTCCTCTCGTGGGACAGAACCATGCAGAAGAGTGGAGCCTGATGAGTGGCCTCCACCATCCCTCAGGAAAGTACAAAGCAGCAAAGAAGGAACAATGCTGACCATCTTGCAGACTATCATGAGATAAGGAGAAAGGACCTCTCTGTTCTACAACAGGCCAGCACTCTTCCTATTTCTAATCTCCTTCCCGTAACACAGAAACAGAATTCTGTTTTTAATTCTTCTGTCCTGTTATCACAGCTGCGGCTGCTGCATGCTCCTATCTCAGTCACTCCCTTCTGCCCAGAAAGACAAGGAATTTGAAGTACAAGACAATATTCAGCTGGGCTGCAAATCAATAAAGAGCCAGAAATCCAGATTTTTCAGTGAGATGTAGCTACCATGATTCTAACAACTGTCTACATAGGCAGTTCAGAATAGGAGTTAAGAAAAACACCCAGACAGCAAATGAGTGAAGCCAAGCAATCTGAACTCGCTCTATGCCAGACTAAAATCATGCGAGAACTCCCAGGGCTTGAACTGCAAAGAGAATCTTAAATTCCCTTTTTTTCTGTTGTAAAAAAACAAAGTGCAACTGGCTTAAAAACAGATGCTAAAAAGGCACTAACATCATAGGAAAAGATTTTACTAAACCTTAAAAATCTCAAAATAGTATGGAAAAATCTTTTTTATTTCCTTATACTCTTTGAGTAATTTATGTTGAATAGGACCTCAAGGTTATTCTGGTTGAAGTTCTAGTTCAGGGAAACCCCAGAGTGAATCAAACTCTGAAGTTAGGTAAGTTTGATCTAATATAAAAGAATGCAAAAAAACAGAATACACAAAAATAACTAGTTCTGACCATACTGTATTCTAAAGCCATTGCACATGCATTTACCACTGAGAAACTACTCAGATAATTCAGACATACTGTTGCATTTGAAGCACGAGATAACAGCTGGCAGACATACTATTGTCAGAAAATTGTACTACTACAAATTATGTTTTCAAACATAATCCACTTTACCTGGAGCATTTGTAAAGACAATATATATGTTTTAATGCTTTATTTAATCTGCCTTAAATAATCATGGAGAGGCTAAAAAGTTAGTTCATTCCAAGGCACTACTTTGCAGTTTAGCAGAGCACATAATTACACGGCTTTCCTAGTACTGACTATTCATTTTTCCCTATCACTTATCTTGTATTACCAAAACTGTTCTCTCTTTTCTCTGCATAATGCTTCAAATTCTTTCAGACTTAAGGTGCCTACTCATTAAATACAAGAACCACTGAGGCCACTTTATCCAAAAATTACCTTTTAAATGTATCAAAAACACCTGAATCATCAAAGTTAATGGCATCAGGGTGTCCAGGAGGTAGACACAGATCTCCAAGATGCATTTCACAGCATGGAATGCCATGCTGTACCACAGTCAAGCTTGGATAAAAAGATGACCAACCTGAAGTGGTAAAGAGTTAAATTAGACAAACGGCCAGACAATCTCTCCAGTTCTTCACTGGAGCAATCCTGTATGTTGAAATTACATAATTTTATAAAAATGTTCTGATGTAGTTTCTTTCACCCAAAAGAAAAATCAGAAACTCTTACTTAGGCAATTCTTACTGCAAACACTTTATTTTTATCTCAAATAAAATCTCATTCTAGCAAAAAAAAGGAATCAAAACCTGGAGACTTTTACCATCAGAAGTTCCACTTTTAGTAAGTGAGAAAAGTCTCCCTTATTTACAGTTTTCCTGTTTCCCCCCACCCCGGTTCTTCTGCTTTCCTGACTCCATTGATATACTCAATGAAATCTTTCCTTAAGAGATAGGCTGTCTTCTGGAGCTTTATGGCTTTATAGGTTTTTTTGTTTGTACGTATTCCAGATTTCTTTACAAAGACAGTAAATTGTTTCTACACTACAGCTTTTATCCCTTTCTTGAACAATATGGAATGCCAACAAAATCTGCAATCACTTTCTAAGAATATTTTAATATGTAACCAAGTGTACTTGAGGTATGTCATACCTTTATTTTTAACATAAAATGGATGATCGAGTCTGCATTCTACGGTGAGCAAGCCATCCTCCACTGTGCCAGGATCAAAAGTCAGCTTCAGCACTGACTCACCACAGGAAATGCTTTCTTCATGAGAAATCAACTTCAAACCATTGGAACCATAGTCCTGGTAACACACATACAGTTCAAAAAATTTCCCCCAAGAAAAGCATATACCTGTTTATACTTTAGGTGTATACTCATCATCAAACATTGTATTAAAAAATAACAATATTCTAATTTGCATTTCTATCTTGCTAGAAATTAATAAAGATGACATAACATTTAAAACATGCAGAAATTAATTCAGTTCAAGTGCTTTTCTGTGAGATACACAAACAGCACATTGATCAGCTCTAAACAACATTAATGTCAACCTGTTTTCCTGAGACAGTAATTAAAGGCACAAGGGTAACATAAACTAAGTATTTGCTACAGGTATTGCAGTGAACTTATTAGAACTAAGGGCTACCTTGTAAGGACTGACTGGGAGATTTCCCTCTTTTCCACAGCTTTCAGATCTCGCAAACTCTTCAACATCCTGCCACTCTTTATTGCGTCCTTTATGAAAGCACAAACGAGAGCCTAACAGATTTTTTCAAGGAAAAGAGAACATTAGTGTTAGGTAAAAAAGTCTGTGTTACAAGGAAAAAAACCCAACAACATAAAACAAACACTTATTTGATGACACATGTTATTTTACCTTTTAGAAAACAATGCCAGACAGTTGAGGGCCAGGAATGGCACCATCCTAAATCATCATCATCTGAAAGTGATGACATGCAGAAAATGCCAGATTCTGATTCGCTATTTGCCTATTAAAAAAAAAGCAAAATGGTGTTCATATTTTACTGCAGAGTGCTTTAGGCCTGGTCTTACATGTCTTAAGACAGTCTCTAATTTGCATTTGTGGCATCAGTTTGCCTTAAATACTAACAGGAATGTAACATAGAGACAAAGATTAAAGAAATGCAGTAAATGTGAATGGATCGTTTTCATCTCCTTTTCTGAGATGCATCCTGACATTTTCAGGTTTCATTCTCTGAGATTCATTTCGTCCCTAAGGATTATCTTATGCTCATGTGTAAGCATTTTACACTTCATCATTCCTTGGTCATGTACAGAATCATTTAAATTACTCTTTGGTCCAGTTACTGGAAAGCTGTAGGCTCAAGGCAGTTGTAGATAAATCACTGGAGAAAATTCACTGTTGTTAACAGACAAATTTCAGATGCAAATTAATATAAGGGAAAAGGAGACACAGGACTGACAGGTTTTCTGCATCTCAAAGGAGAGGGATCCATATTTTCTTTTGAGGCATCAAACAAGATAACAGTTTTTTAAAGCTTGCTTTATAGAAGTAATTCCAATAGAAGCAGAGCTTTCTTAGAAAGTGATCTTGTCACAAAAAATATACAGTAGCACTACAAGCCTACCCTGTGTGGTGAAAAGAAAAGTAACAGAAAATCTAGCTTAAATAGCAAGAGTACCAACACTAAACAGATTTTTTTTTAAACTAATTTCCCATGTCAAAAAACTTAACCCATTACTCATACATGTTTATTTTAAAATGTTTCAGAACAACTCACCCTTTCATGTCTGACTGGTGTTTCATCCACATCATTCTTGGAGAAGTTAGGATCACTGTTTGAAGATCCTGGTGGAGGACGTGCATAGGAATGTAAACTTTTGCTTGTTGCTATTATGCGAACAGGAGATGATCTACAACAGAAACACATATTTTAAAATATCTCAGAGTAAGACAACATGAGACTTTGCTGCCATTACTATAAAATGCTTTTATTGCAAATATTTCCATTTGCATGAGCTGAACACCAAACAATCCTCCCACACACCAGTATTCCAACGGGATGATTAAAGGGTGCAAGCTCAAGCAAAGAGAACACTTAGCATAACTCCTGCCTAGGTTCTATACAGCACCCAAATGACAGTATTACTTCCACAGTGGCATCTCCTTAGCATAGTGCTTAAGTCTTTATAAATATCTTGAAGCAAATGCCCTGCTCTTAATATAAAGACATCTGCTCTGTTCAAATGATTGATTAAATCTCCATTGCATTACTATTAACAGTATTGCATTGAGTTTTCTGATTATAAACCTAAAAAAAGCTGTACAATAAAAAGTGAAGCCCAAAAATTTCCAAGATCCCACACTTGCTGCTCACAACCTTACAGAATTTACAGATCACAAACCTGAGACAGTTATCACTAAAATACACATAGCATTAGATTTCCAACTAGCTGTTAAAAAAAAATCTGAAGTCTGTGCACTAGAAAGCTTTAAGAATTTAATGAAAGAAATTCCTCTTAGTTTTTATCTGCTGCTTCACATGAGGTAAATGTCCACAATTTCTGAGCCTGCTGTGGATAGGCAATGTCTTTATATCATCCTATGTCATTCCTGACTGGAAACTAAGCAGCTTTTGCACCAGGCCCTGAGATGAGTTCTGTGCATGCTTTCACAGAATAAATAAAAAGACAAAAAAATATGGCTCCAGTTCAAAACCAGAGGGTGCAAAGAGTGAGGAAAATATTTTGGAGACAGGAATATAAATATCATTCAAAACTGAAATGAATGTCAGTACCTGTTATAAAAAGCGCACTGCATCAATGGACTCTGAGGACTTGTGGCTATATTTGCTAATTCTGTCAACCAGTTCACCCCACTCTCAGAAGAATAAGCATTTTCTGGATTGCTGTTTGAGGTATGTTGGCTCCATGAAGGCCTTGAACATTCCTGATGTGAAACATCAGCACCAAGCTGAAAAAGTGCAGGTGGGGTAGAATCTGTCTGCACAGCCTGTAATTCAGGAAGATCATCTGCAAACAAATGCACAAATTACCATAATTATACTCAGTTCCTTGGTGTCTACTCAATTTGACACCAAATCTTGCAAATTAGGTGAAACTCACCCCCCCCAAAGTAATTTTATTTTCTCATACCATAACTACATTACACATAAACATTTCACAAACACTATTCATGAAAATGAACACAGAAATAGTAACATCTCTAGTCAATTATATATTCAGACAAGAAATTTAAGAAAAAATTAGTAACTAGATAAAAATGTAGTTCTGATTTTATAGTTTTTACTAGATTCACCAGTTTACACAGAACTATACTGAATATTATTCAAAAACAACATGCTTCACTAAAATACTAAAACATTCCACAAAAGACAACTAAATTAATCTGTCCTTGAAGGTATGACACTAAAAAAATTCAGCATCAAACCATGTTCAGGGTACAAGGTTTCCACCAGGGAACCAGAGTTAAATAACTCAGATTACATAAATCATGAAAACTGGGTATACAGTCTGGTAGGATGAATTCTTAACAATTAATATACACCTTTCCTATCCCATACAGAGTAACAGAACAGACCCCAGCTTGTTAAGAGAAGTCTGTGCTATGTGCTGTCATGTAATTAAGTATCATAATTCTTCATCACTTCACACCTTCAATTAAATGTGTTAATATCTCACTGATTATATTGATACTTTCAACAGGTATATTGAGGTATATGCTGTTTTTATGCAATACCTAAGAACTGGAGTAATGTTTCTCTATCCCAGAATCTTTATTTTTAATGTTCCTCTATCCCAGCAGATCTAAAGCAACATGATTTCCCTTTAGGAGGAGCTCTTGAGCTTTCTGTTTTTCTTGTGCCAAAAAACCCCAGCTCCTCTGGGGATCAGAAGCACAAATTTGTGGTTCTGAGTTCAAGAACACATTTGAGTCAACAGGCCAGTGTGTCAGAACTGGAAATGGGTTAAAGAGAAAAGTGACTGCAAAGTAAGACCTTCAGATGTCACAATTCCCTGCCCTACTCAAGTTAAAAATCAGCATTTTCATTCAGTCAGCTTCCAATAATTTCAGTATAGGAAATCTAAAACAAACTTCAGAATTCAGTTTCCTCTGAAAAATAATGTTATTTACCAAGTTCCATGTGCTCATCACAGGATGCATATCCAGGAGAAGAGGGCAGGTTTTCATTACACTTCAGCAACTCCAATGACTCGTTCATCCCTGAAGTTCTCTTGTCCACTACCAGAAGGAGTTTCTGAACTGCATTAGGCCTTTGATTTGTCTTCACTTCCCACACCATGTTAGGATGCTCCAAAGTATCTGACTTTAAAAAGACAGAGGTTAGAAATTTGTATACTTGTAAACTGTTTTAGGTTGCATCTGATACACTACTTCATTACCAGGACCCTAAAACCCTCATTTGTCTATTGAGTATCACAGCATTTTTAGTGGTGTCTAGACATGATCTTGTACAATCCTTACAGAAAACAGAGCTAATTCTGAAGTCAAGAGGCTGCCTGGGGCCCTGGCCACTTGAGTTTCTAGTATCTCGAAGGATGGAGACTCCCTGGCACTTCCTCTGTTCCAGTAACCACCCTTGCTGTAAAGAAGCTGTTCTTATGCAGGTTTGAACTTCCCACAGCCTGTGCCCACTGCCTTCCAGAGGCTGGAGTTACCTCCTCAACCACCACTGAAGCCAAGATAAACAACTTTCACTTGGTACCCTGAGCCAGTCAGCCCATCACAAAAGGCAATCAGATGGGTCAGACATTTGATTTTGGCTAATCTGTCCCGGCTATTCCCAAACAACTTCTTGCCTTACAAAAAGGGTGGACGTGGCTGTCAAGAGAATTTGCCCCATAAAATACGTGAAGGCTAAGGCTGACTAGCCTGTAGTTTTTCCACATCCTCCTCCTTGAAGCCATCCTGCCACCAAATCCACTGCTTTTTGGAGACCATCCTCACAATATATCCCCGCCCATAGCAGGGGGCTTGGAACTAGATGACCTTTAAGGTCCCTTCAAACCCAAAACATTCTGTGACCCACAACTGACAGTGGCCTGGAGGGATCCCATCTGGTCCCACTGCCTCGTGCACGGATGCCTCACAGAACTGGCCTGCCCCTCAGTTGCTTTGCTTCTGCCACAGACAATGAAGTGTCTTGCTCTCTCAGAAGCAAGCTGCTACACCCAGGGATTTGAGGAACCTGGGAACAGGCCTGGAAAATGAAGATCAAAGCAAAAATGCTGTCCTAAACCTTGTGAGACCAGGTCTCCTCTGCCATTTAGCATCAGACCCACATTTTCCCCAGCTGCCCTTTCAGCACTGGTGTCTGTACAGAAGCCTTTTCCACTACCCTTCCCATCTCTGGCCTCCAGGAAGAGTCTCAAACACACTGGACACCTAACATCCTTCACTGTGTTGCAAATGGAAGGATAAGGAAGCTTCTACTGGAAGATTTCACTTCTGTTTCATTTCCCCAAATCCTAGTAATGTAAGGTTTATACCAAACTCATTATTTTAAATCATCTTCAGCAGAGAACTGTGTGCTTATTCTACACAACCACTGTCTCTAAAAGCTGGTAAACAATGTTACCCACTCTTTAATAACTTAGTTATCTACTTTTAAATTTTTTTTAGATGAGGATAAATTAAAGCTACTATAACGTGATCACCTTGTACTTTAATGAAGTGTTCTTGAAAAAATAATCATGAGTCTCTCATGAAAGAGCAGAAAACACAGCTTAGTAAGAAAGAAAACCTGAAAAGTCTACCATATGCATGTTCACCAAGTAAGCTACATTAGAGAAATACCAACTATAGCTGAAAAAATTATAATATTTTCATATCATAGAATGACAGGGTTGGAAGAGACCTCTGGAGGTCATCTAGTCCAGCCCCCTCCACTGCTAAAGTAAGTTCACCTACAGCAGGTTGCACAGGATCATGTCTAGGAGGGTTTTGACTGGAAAATTTCAACCCTTCTGATCTCCTAATTTTTGAAATATATGCAAAATTTATATAAACTTGCATGCTAAACATAAAAGGATGCTTGATTCTACTCAAATGGCACGACTACAAAGCTACAACAGCTTATGCCAATTTTAAGGAGTAAAAGAAAGCTCACAGAAATGAGAATATACAACTCAAACTATCAGTGACATTATTTTCACTTTCAAAAAACATCTTTCACACAATTTATACCCCTGTCACTCATGAAGGACAGTAAAATCACAGACCACAAGAGCAGATAGCTCAGTTATTTCTGAACAGAAAAACCAGACCTCAGTAGTACAGGTCAGGACCTTGAAGATTATCTCCAACTAATCAACTCTGAAAAGCCACTCCTTGTTTTCCTGGCTTATCTAGGTCTTTCCTTTCCCTCCTTCTGCTCTGTTGTTTTGTTTGGGGTTTTTTTTCCCCTCTATTTTTTCCTCTCTTCCTTTCCCATTTTCCTGCCAAAATGAAGAAGCAAATTTATTTCTAGAATGTTACCTTCTCCTTCCTTCCTACCAGGTGCCAAGACTTGAAAATATGTGTCGTGGTATCCCAACACTCTGAAGGTCAGAGATAAGGTACAGATATAAAATGCTAGCCTGACAAGAAAGACACTTGTTTGAAAAATAAATTCTTCCTCCAAGTCACAAGAATTTCTCTAAACCAAAGCCATCTGCGTACACAAGCAAAAAAAATCTTCTAACAAATGAATTACAAAGAAATTTAGAGAGAATTACAAAGAAAAACTAACAAAGTACCCAAATTTACTTATCAGTTTTTTTATTCTGCTTCATTAAAGTGTGCTGTGGACATCACATCCTTCTCCTCGGCCTTTCAATGGTTTGAACATGAAGGGGATTGGTCATTAATTAGCTTGTAAAGATTTTTTAAAATTCAAGTTTATGTTGAAAATTTGTTGTGTCAGATGTTTCTAGAACCATGCTTCACAGGACTGTAATTACTGTGGCTGTCTTTGGAGGCTAAATGAATTATTTATTTTGTGCTTTAAAGTAAGTTGTCACGCTAAAAGAAATGGCACTACTAACAAACCTGTTATTAATTGATTCAATTCTATTTCTGAGGGACAAAAATAAAATTGGGAGAAAAGTAAATAAACTGTGGCTGAGAAGGGGTTCAGCAGGAACTGGGCAGCATCCACCCAAACCGCACAGCGCAGGAATGCCTGGGTTGAAGTGCTTCCCGTGGTTTTTTTTTCCTTCTGCTGTTTGCCTTTCTTCCCCCAACCTACTGACGAAGTTTCAGGCCGGGTCTACGCCTGTGCAATAAGCTGGACGGAGTTTAATTCGGAGAACAGCTTCTCCAAGCAAAACACAACATACTGGCAAGACTGGATCTACACCAGGGACTTTTCCTGGCGCAGCTGCTTTGATCAGGAATCCTCGCTGCACATCCCCGGCCGTGCCAGAGCGCGCAGCCGAGGCAGAGCGTGATTCACCATGTTTTCGAAGCCCGGGCGGTCTGTTCGCTGCCGCAGGGCGGGCCGCGCTGCCCCGCCGCCCCGGGCCCACACGGGCTCGGTGTTCCAGGGCGGCTCGGGGGCGGCGGAGCTCCGGGACCCCCGGGAGGAGCCCCC
>VWYP01020127.1:25719-62348 GCA_013400435.1 Pycnonotus jocosus | reverse complement strand
AGCATTCTGGGAGCTGTAGTCGCCATCGCCGCCCGCGCCTGCCCATGGGCCCGCGATAAGACGACAGCCCCCAGGATGCCCCGCGCGGGCGCAGCGATAGTAAACAAGCGGCGCGGGACACGTGTACCCGGCNCTCGCCCCAGTTCTGCTTGGCGGAACCGGCCCGCGCTGGGCCCGAGTCACGGCGGCGGCGCGCAGGGCAGAGAGGTTGCTAAAGGTCAGGCAGTGAGTCAGCAGCTGCGCCCGGCCTCTGCTCCGGCCTCGTCCCTCCCTTTCATTGAAAAGACACTGGTGAGAGCTTAGGCCCAAAATACAGGCTGGGGTGGGGAGGAGAAAATAAATCCATGCAGGTTTATCAGTCCCGTAGTGTTTCCCAGACAGTACCATACATTTACTGCCAAAATAACTGTGTGGTTTGGTTAAACATTACTATTAAGACGTTTTCCCACTTACCCCTTAACTCCGGGAGATCAGAGGCAAAACTCCTCCGGAGACCACACCTTGGTCGCAAAATGGATTAATTGCTATGCATGATGTGATACAAAGCAAGTACACGCACAATTCAAAAACAGACAATATTTTAGAAACTGATGGACAGTTACAATATTTTGCAACTGTTGGGATTTTTTCCAACAAATGTACTTCTCTTTTATCCTGTTGTCAACATCATTGCAGAAATAAGAAAGTATCTTAAATCCTCTTTCAGAATTGGTATATGTGACAGTTCTGCCTTTCAGGCATGCTAACATAGCTGTACATGAAAATAAGGGAAAAAAAAAAGTTAAGTTTAACAGAAGTGATTCCCTGTTTCGTTGGTGGCCACTAGAGGGAATGGTGGATTGTTGTTGCCACAGGCCTATAAGGCCTACAAAGGTAACACAATTAAAAGGTAAAAAAGGAAATTATACCATAATTGTACTTGGCACCACAACACACTGAGTCTGCAGATGTCGTTGGCACATCAGTTTGAGATTTGCCTTTTCCACGAAGTAATAGTTTGCCTGTTAGTAAAGTCATTGCCATCTGTAGGCACTGTTTGAAGACAAACATTACTCTGAAAAACACCCAGTATCTTCTGCAATGTGAACTGGAAACTATTACTCTCTGTAAGCAAGCTTAGCTTTAAAAGAAAGCAGAAAAGCCAATCCCGTGGAATTTAACTCAAAATCTTCTGTGCTTAATGACCAAACAAATATGTGCTTAATGACATCTACAGATAATTTTCCCAATTTGAAAATATTGAAATAAGTATCTTGAGGAAAATAATCTTAAAAGTAATACTGAGATTCAAATATTAGGTGACTAGACATCTTATTATAAAATCAGCTGTCTATCCCGCAAGCTCACATTTTCCCTATATTTACAATTCAGGCTTTTTCTAAATAACTGATACATCTTTATATGAGAAAGCTTTCATGGCATCCCCTCTCCAAAATATATTCTTTTAATAAATAGAAAACTGATAAACCAGGAAACATCTTTTTACACCACTCCACAATAAAATTCATTTTAAGGCTGTGTTTCTTCCCCTTCTCTTTTGATCTCCATTACATATCTAAACAGCCTTTAGGCTCTTTGGAGAGACATCTAAGCTTCTTGGGCTTTGATGTGTTTCAGTGCAGACCCTGCACCGCCAGATTTAGGTGGGGCAGAAGACCTGGGCATGCAGATGTCTCCACTCTGCAAACTGCCTTCTGTGCCTGTGGTACAGCCCTTGCAAGGTAAAACTCAGAATGTGCGCTTCTGAAGACTCCCTGTGCCACACTGTGGAAGGTGGAAATGGCAGAGGCTGGATCAAACAGCTACAGAAGATACAAAATCCTGTCTCAAGTCCCATCTTTCTTCAGAAGAAGTCTGTTGGCCTAAAGGATGTGGATCTTCTTATGGAGCACATTTCCACCCTGCTACATACTTTTTGGACCCAAAACAAAAGAGCTTCCCAGCTATTTACTGTGAAGATTCATAGTTCTCTACTGTGAGCTTCATGCATGAGTGTTCGATATGAAGCCCAGTCCTCTGAGATCCACTGGCCCAGATTCCAGACACAGGTCTAGACAAGTAAATACCATTGCTGAATTAGAGCCTTGATATCACACTGGAATCTATGACATACCCAGAAAGCACAAAAATATGGATCCTACCTAGGACTGAGATTAACATCTTGTAAAGATGAATGTCTGAATTGTTTTGAAATTCTAAAAAGAGACATGTAACAGCATTCTTATTTTCAAATCTACCTCTCCTTTGCATACAGTAAGTTAACATTTACTCAGTGAGGATGTAAGGGAAAATAAGGGGCATGCAGTAGATGACAGCAAGACACACAAACTAGCAAAGCTTACTGACTAACCCCATTGGCTCAAGGCAAGTATGTATCATCCAAATTTCAGAATTAAGATTATGCCAATGCCATTCTCCTTGCTCTGAATGTTTGGTCTCTAATTAAATCATTACTCCCCCTCCACACACCCTCCCTCGCCTTACTCCATGTCCAAATGAATGGGTGCTCAGAGAGTGAATCAATACTGTCTAACACAGGCACTCTTGGTAGCTTTGCTGATTCAGTTGCTTCTGCTGTTGTAAGAGGTAGAAAATAAGGTGGGGGATTGGGAAATGTTAAGTCTTGAGTTATTGTCACACTAGAGGTGGCACAAAGAAGCACAAAACAAACAGGAGAGACTACAATTAGAAAATACTGATTAATTTGCATCTCAGCTATTTACCTCTTAAAATTGCCAGGCACAAAGTTAAGAAGCTACAAAGCAGATTTTTAGAATTAGTAATATTTCAGTCAAAGTTGTATTAGTAAAATATCTGTTGGATTTGTGCCTATCTCCACTTTTAATCCCTCCCAAGTCAATCCTGCCCTTATAACACAGCTGTTACTGCTGACTCTCTGAAATACAGCATATGATTATTTTAATCCTGCTACAGGAGCTTTCACATCAGCATGTAGACATCCACCCTCACTAATTAACAAAACAGTCCTCCCAGACATCAGAAGAACCCCGCTCACCACAGCTTCTACTCCTACCCAACATGAGAGCCTCAGTTCTGCAGCCATTCTGCTTCTCAATCACGTTTTCTCCTCACACAATGACTTGTGTATCTCCTAAAGCTATTTGTACTCATTGCCTCTTGCAGTGGCCATTCATGGCTTGCTGCTATGGTGGCTGGCTCTGTCCTCATTCCTAACGGCATCCCACCTCCACACTTCCCGTCCTCAATCTTCTCACAAGAAGATGTTTTTGGGAATGAAGAGCAAAGGAAAAGAAAACTTGTTGCTCCAAGGAAAGAAGTTTTCTCTTGAGTGCTAGAAGAGAAATTTCAGTTGCCTCCTGCAGTGACTCAAATTGAGGAGAAATAGAATAAATAACAGGGCAGGGATTATTTTTTCCCTTCCAAGACAAGTCAGGAATCAATGAGAAATTTATTTCCTGTCATTATGGCACAGATTCCAGTTTCAGCTAAACATTTTTAACTGTTAAAGTTAGAGCAAGACTAAAATTGACAATAGTATTAGGAAAAAAACAAAGGCTTCCCATATCACAAAACAAACCAGAAGAATGATAAATAAAAAAACCTCCTCCTTCCCAGCTCCAAGCATGCAGAAAAACAAGTCAAGAAGACATTACAGAAGGTTTCCTCTGTGCTGGATGGTAAATTAAAATGCCAGTGAGTGTTTCTGGGCACTGGAATACAATAATCTGCACTGTATATGATTCATTTTAGAATAGCCCTTTTATAGTTTTTGCACAGGCCAATAGCTAACAATTTTCAGATACGGTTTGGGAATCACCATAGGCCAAGGACTATTCTCAGTTGGCCATCAGTATATGGCCACCCCATATGGAAAGCTGAAAAAAAGCTTCCTGGACAACTTATAAATGAGCCCAGAGAAATACTGGAAAGCAGTATGAATGTCGGTCATTCAGTGCCTCAGTACTAGCAAATAGTCTCAGGCACATAAAATTTCCTATGATAGATACAGCCATACAGATGCAGCCAAAAACCAATGGTATGGTTTCTAGCTTTTCTAGCTCAGGTTGCTGAAGATAGGCACACCACCTGACCCCACAAGGACAAAGCAACTGAGAGAAAAAGAACAGAGAGCTTCTTGGTAAGTTGGGTGGATTTTTCTAGATAAGACATTTATCAGAACTGAGTTTCCAGCATCTTCAGAGGTGTGAGGGAACAGGTCCCAAAGGCTCACTTGGCTGCCAGGAAATTAATCATCCACAGAGGCCTGCACAGAGCATTAACCTCTCCCAAAACTTCATAGCTGTTCAGCTGAAATAATTCAATACCTTCAAAGAAGACATGACAAAGTATTCATATCATGAATTGTGCTATTTTTAGGCCATCCTAATTTAATTTACCTCAGTAAGAAAAGGTTGAGTCAGCAGATACCATCACAATGACCTACTAGAACCTGATGTCAAGAGTTTTTATATGGCCTCAATTGGGCAGCTTTATTTATGTAATAGTTTAGGTCTTTGTCTTTTCCCTGTTCCACCATACACACATAGGCCTCTACCAGTTCTCTGGAAGAAACAGAACCATACACATTGTATTCACACAGCCATGGCAATGCCAGAACTGCACTCCAGCTCATTTTGATTTGCCATCAGAAAAGGGGCAGGGGTGGGACAAAGGGGATGGGGAAGGGAGAGTGGCTGCCCAGCCAACCAGGCCACTGTGTCCCAGCACAGACCCAGCCAGTCACTCCACTTGCCTTATATCCCCCTACTGCCACTGGGTCTTCACCTGGCTGCCAGGAGAAAGACCATTTAGAGGGAGAAAAATGGTGTGAAGGAAGAGACAATGTTAAAATCTAATTTTCTTTGGGATTTCATACCCTACCAAGATTATTCAGCTTCCTTTAAGTTCACAAAGTGAGAGTGTCCAGCCTGATAGGCATCTTTCTGAGCCAAAAAGTACATTAAGAACTTGGAAACAGCCTTGGTATATATCTAAAGGAAATACAACTCTCAGAATGATTTGAAAATCCTACAAATTTTGTAGGAGTCAACAGCACAGATCTGTACAGACTCAGCATACAAAGAAGCAATTCCTCCCTGGAATAATAGTTGAGAACTACAGACACAGGAAAGTATCTTAGAAACTATAAAAAAAAAAAACAACCCCACACCTATAATCATCACATGTATGATTGGATAAAAAGAGCTAACATAAAAACTTCAGCAAGAACATTTAAGAATGTCCATGCTGTGGCAAATTTCAGCAAAGCACTTTGTTCAGCAAACGCTATCAGATGCAGGAAGCATCTGAAAAAAAGAAGACTAAGAATTGTCTGGTCTGTGGAGGATGACCGAAGATACAGATTTTGCATATCTGGGAATGCTTGATATTGAATAAACAACATTTGTCACAGCAAGTGTGCTATGGACTACAGAATGGCATAATTATGACATAACTGTCACAGAGGCACCTAACAGAAAGCATAAAACACCAAACATTTCAAGCAAAACCAAACCAAACCACCAAAACAACACCAAAAAAACCCAAAACTAAACCCATCATTCCAGCAAGGAGCAGAATAGTCTTCACTATTCTGACAGAAAAGACAACATGAGGGAAGAAGGTGGAGTGATAGTTGTTTAGGCTGTAAATGGTTTCACAATACTCTTCAGAGGTTTGCCTCAAGACTTCCACAGTTGGTCACTTCTGCACCTTAAACAGCACATCCAGAAGGGAATGATTTCAGAAATGTTTATTTCAGACAAATTTGAATTAAATCTCATGAAGCACAATCTCATTTGATATATAAAAAGTGATGGCATCAGCAGTAGGATCAAAGAAATCTTGCTTGCCTTAGGGTTTGTGTCTTGTGATCAACTTCAGGGCTGCAATCAGATTGTTTTCTCCATGATTAAGGCATTTATAAAAACCATTTGCTGTCATTGGATTCTCTTCTGGTTAGTAAAACATATGAACTCATGAATGCCTCTCATAGACGATTTTCTCTCTTCATTAAGTGGGGCATATTTTCAACAAACTCAATAAAAATCTTTAGTAACAGAAGCATCAGGTAACTTAAGCATGGTCACAGTCTAATAAGGTAAACCTGACACAGTGTTGTTTAAAATTATTAGAATTGTCTACTTTTTATTGAAAGGTCTGTAAAAAAAAAAATCAGTGACTTGATATGATTTCATTCTTAGTATTAACACTCATCACATTTATGCCTTGAAGCCTGGCACATTTGAAGTGTACATATGAAGAGATCCAGGAGAAATCCCAAGTGCTAACAGATGAAGGATATAATGATTTGGATGAAACTTAAAAAGTGATAACATGTTACTGTTGGTTAAGTCCCCCCTGAATTTACCAACAAAGAAAATTCCAGAAATCATCCAGTGCCCAAGAGCATCACAATAAAACTGCTGCAACATGAAGCTGTATTTTGGGAATCAAAAAACCCAGAGTCTCTGATTATCCTAAATTTGTTACTCCACAGCTTTTTCCCAGCTATAAACTACAAGCAAATCATCAAATAAAGTAATTATGACAATTACTGCATCAACATGTTGTCTATTCTGAGTAGACAGAGCATTCATATAATGTCATTTATGAAACTCAGCATAAAAGTGTTAAGAATTATGATTTTTTTAATAAATGAAAATAAATAGGTCACTTGTAACTTTATGGTAATAGAATTTAAAAACAACAATATCAATAAGCATAGAATTTTATATATAAAAGTGTTGTTTATTGTAAGGAAACTTTAAATATAACCAACAATATTGAAAATATCATGACTGGCATTTATGGCCTTGATTGTAGTTTACTGCCATACAAGTAATTTGTAGCATTTTTCGTAATCACATCAAGCCAGTGCAAAATATAGGTAGCTTTTAGAGATTAAGCATACAGAATGACAAGAGTGTAGATTTTGGTTACCTGATATTTCCTTCTAGTATAACAGGGTGCTCTTTTTCCCATAAATCAAAAGTACAAAGGCAAGTTATCATATGTGCAATGATTCATACCAGGTTTCTAGGTAAAAAAAAAATTACATTTGTAAATTTTGTTCAGATTGTATTTTGTTAGGAATCTGATTTATAATTTATATCATACTATATGATATAAATTATATATTGGTATCATATTATATAATCATAATTTCATATACAGGTATGATTATAGTAATTGTCAGAACATATCACCAACTGTAGCATAATGATTACATCAACATACACAAATATATGGCATTAGAAAAGTCATTATCTAAGAAGGAAAGATGTTATAATTCAGGTGTTTGGATCAGGGCACAAGCAGCCTTCCTACAACTCTTGCAGTGTCATTTTGGCAGAGGTGCCCATCGCCAGTACGTGCACTGGCTCTCCATTAACATCGACAGACAAGTCATTGAGCAGGATTGAAGTTGGACTGTGCCTGAAATTTCCAGTCACAGATCCTTGTAAGCAATGAGCCCTGTGCTCATAATTAAGATGATATTCTCTCTCCTCAGTCTCAGAAGGTATCCCATGCTAATATGGCTGAACACATTATTTCATGATGACCTACAGGTTTTTGAAAGCGAGACATGTAAGCTTTAACAATGACAGATGTGTGCAAAGCTTTGGAAGTACTGATCTTTCAAATTAAAAATATTTTTGCAGTTCCTGTTAAGGATTTTCAAGGACAAGCTTAGTTTAGCATGGCTTTTGGTATCAGTCACTTCAGTAATTGACTGATCTTTGAAAGCTAAGATTAGACTGCAGGAAGAGAGATATACAGAGATTATTTCACTTGAAACATATTTAACAATAAAAAAGGTGAGATCTGAAAAAAAGTTAACTAGAGAACAAGCATAAATAGAGAAGACAAAATGCATAAATATAAAACAAGGGAGAAGGAAAACAATATAGGTTATGTATGATTAGGTAGAACATGACAATGACCCATGCCTTTGCTTTGAAAGCATTAAGGTTAATTTGTCAGCTGTCCTCACTCATGAACAGAATTCATGTAACTAATAAAAAATGCAGTTTATTGCAAAAATATACAAGTCCTCTAAATTGCATAAGATATTACAATGTCGTGCTGAAACATGACATATTAAACAAAGAGGACTTTAAAACAAATTACGAAATGTTAAAAACCAGATCTGGGTCATGAGCGTTACACAAAACGCATTGTCATGCTTAATCTTGTGATTCACTACATCTGTGATAAATGCAACATAAAATCATGACAACTGTAATAGTCAAAAAGTAATATCTACTGTATATCTTCTGTATTAATACATATAAACACTTTGTGTGCACTAATACTTTCAACATATCACATTCAAACTAACAGTCTTTCCAGAAAAGATGTATCCTTTTTGAAGAACAGAAGCTGGTTTAACAAGTTCATCACATGTGGGGTTTTTAAAAAAAATCTATTTTTTAAGGAAATGCTGTTGTTAGAGGACTTGATTTTCAAAGGTGCTATGCTACTGCAGGCTGTCCTTATATCAGATGGAACCATCAATTCTGAGCACTTTTAAAAATCAAGCCCTCAATTTACTGAATTGCTATTTTCTTTACTAGTATTTCCACTGTCATAATTTTTTTAAAAAACATCAAAACAAAAAACAAAAGAACCACTCAACCAAAACCAAATCCAACCAAAAAACCCCAATCCCATTCTTAAAATTACAGAAAATGCTTGGCATCTATAGGAAGAGAGACAATTTCTCAGTGGACTAACCACTACTGTGCTATATTCTCATAACAGATCTTGTTGCTCCAATGTTTTAGTTCATGCACTGGTGTCAGCAATGTCCATGTTTGTTCCAAACAGAGCAACTAGCTGCTCCTCATAGTTTGCAATGTTTCTTTTCAGAATTTCCATACAAGGTCCCAAAAGCCTTTCAAATGCCTGCACATCCATAACTAAGATAAAAAGGGAGAGAAAGAGAAAGAATATTATGTGCTCATCCGTTACAGACACTAATCCTGGTATTTATGATATTCTAGTGTAAGATTTTAAATGACAACAGATACAACTGAGGCATACACATTATTCCCACAGGAGGGAACCACTTACCTTAGCAAAACCATGATCAACCAACACACTGCTGTCTTGAAACTTCATAAATAAACTTGAACTTTCTCTGTTTCTTATTTTGAAAATATTTTCGCAGTATGATACATGTTACCCCAAGAGCTTGTGAAGAAGTCTGAAGGGGCCTGGATTCCTCCACAAAATAAAGTTTTAGGACCCCTGAGATTTCAAAAAGCCACAATCTTCAGTGATGTTGTTGGTTGTATTTGGGCTCTAACAGCCTATTTCCTTGCTCTTTTCACTTGTTTCCACCAAAAGTGAAAATGATATTGAATACTTATTTTTCCAGCAAATGTGCAAAAAGTTGAAGACAGTAACTCACATGCAATGTCAGTGCACAGCCAACCAGAATATTTTCTTTATCTGATCATGTAATGTGATCCTCTGTTGTTCCAGCCAATAGGCCAGGGAGGAAACTTCATATACTTCCAACTTGTTGGCTAGTAATCTCTTGTCTACTGAGAAATGTTCAAGATCTCTGCTGTTTGGGAAGTGCCAGAGATTTTTGTTATTCAGCTGTAATGGACTTCTTCCTCATCACTGCCTCTTATTCTTGCCCATCTGTCATACCTTTGATCTCTATTGCCTGATCATCTCTGTGTGTTTCAAATTAGGAATTTTAAAAAATAGAGAAACTTTTTGGTCACTGGCTTGGTCATCAAATTGCAGGAATGCCAAATCTATCTTTTCAGTTTACAGTTTTCCCTAATTAGGAGCTAAACACCAGACAATGGATGCAAAGGGTTGTCTATGAGCACAACTCCTACAGTCTTCACTCTTCCTGTGCCTGAGACTCCAGTGTGATGGGATGACTAAATTAACAGCCAGTGAAGACAAAAGAATTTGTTAAAAGCTTAAGTCATGGGGATAAAAAGGCACAGGATTTTTAACAGAATTATTTCTTAGATGAGTCAGTCTACTGAGAAAAGAAACACCTCACCTTTCTGCAGAGTATTACACATTTATCTGATAGCTATAAGCACTTTGCAGCAATACTCTGTACTGTCCTAAACCAATTTTTACTTCCATACAATCAGAGAAATGTTGAAGAAATTGTGTGTAATACCATATATCAATTGTAAATAATTTCTGCAGATAAGTAACACAAATAGTAATGCACAATTATAGGTGACTGTTGAAACAGCATTGAATCTTATATTCTGGAGTAAGACAGAGTCACAGTAAAAACAATCAGATAGATTATATATCATTTTATATTAGAGATAAAAGAGTATTGAGTAATACCTAAACATTTGACAGTGCCAAGAGCAAATGCAGAAGCAGCTCGAGGTTTGTTAGTTACAAGAGCAAGTTCTCCAAAATACTGTCCTCTTGAGCATCGAGCTATTTCTACTGCTCCATTCTCCTCTAGATCTTGTTTACCCTGAAATACCATGAAAAAAAAAGAAAGAGTATTAGAGGAGAGATTTGCCAAACTCAGGATTTCATAAGCAATGTTAGTGACAATGGTTAAAAAAAAAAAAAGGGTTGTTGTTTTTAGAGATGTTTACCTTCCTTGTCATTATAATCCTTACTTCTCCAGATTCCACAATAAAGAAAGAATCAGCCAAGTCACCCTGCATAAGAAAAAAAAAAAAAAGAGTAAAGAAAGTGTAAAATTTCCCTTTTAGTTTCCTGGTAACATCAAAATATTTGCAACCAGTGCCTTGAAGCTCCTTTTTTTTGATACCTGTTGCAAAAAAACCTGCTTTTAATTTGAAAACCATACTCTAGACACATAACAATCAAAACATCTCTACAGAACTGACAGCAAGGCCTTTTCATGAAAAGACATAGCTGACTGTGCCTTACACAAAAAGCAGAGCAAACCAATATTGTGGAAGATTTTTAGGATCCTTACTACCATTTATCCACTTCTGTGTCCCTCCCAGATTATCTCCCTTAGCAAGTTTCCAGTATGCAAAGCCTCCAGAAGCGATGTGATATCCACTAATTATCCTGGGGCAAGACAATCACAGTTACCTGTCCTGAAGAGTTTACTTCTGTCTTCTTGAAAAGTTGACCATATTTTAACAAGACCAAGGTAAGTCTTCAATGCTCCTCCTTGGAAGCACACTTATAAAGTTTGAATTTCTAAGTATACTAAAAATGTTGACTCTTTTATTTATACCAACAAAGAAGGTTGCTCTTGAAAGTATTGTAAGTGAAAAGTGAGCTTTTGAAACAAAATAACCACCTCTTACATTTAAGATTCATTGATTTTGTTTACGTGAGAAAGAAAAATAGGGTTTAAAGTATGCAATGTCTATAAATAGCATGATTACTGTTACCTATTATGAAAGAAAAACAAAAACTAGGAAGAAACTATACCTGAGCAATGATTTGTTCTCCATCTTTGTACACTTTGGTACCAATCACATCAACCACTTTTAAACGCTCGGATACCTTCATTTAAAAAAGGGAAATGTAAGAAATATTTGGTTAACATTATGATAGTATATATTTAGAAAGCTCTTTCATATTTCTTTCCGTGAATCTTTGCACAGAGTAGTGTATCTTCATTTTCCTGTTTTGATTACCATAAAGAAAGAACTGCTGAATAGTGTTCCAGAAGGTATGTTACAGTTTTAACAGCTATTCTGATAAGCTTCCATTTTTGTTAGAAGCCTTCAAAAATTATGTTTAGAAAAGCATGCATATAAAAATATAGCTGATAAATGAAAATATTTTTGAATTCCCCAAGTCATTGTTTAACTTTGTTCCCTAATATCTAGTAAAAATAAGCTTTGGGAAATGGAAAGTAAAGTTAATTTATGTTTTAAAATACAATATGAACAATAAAAAATTATTCTAAATTAAAAAAAAAAAAAAGTAGTCTTTCTCTGAAACAAAAGTATGCAAATTTCTATTGTGGAGGCACTTTCAATAACAAATTTAAAGTCTTCAAGAGCAGAACCTTATCAGGTACCTCTGATACAGCCATTAAAATAATGCAATAGAAATCTTACTTCTAAAGATTTAAGGAATGGCAATGACTCAATAAAACTTTCATACATTCTTCTCTTTTTGGCATTATTTTTTACAATGATTCTTCGGAATGTTACCCTATCCTGTAAACATAAAGAGAAAAAGAGAGATTATTAACTGAAAATATGTGCTAGAAAATACTTAAGAACTGGCTGTATATGGTCAAATTACCCAATTTTAGTTACTCAGTGTAGCTGTCAACTGGTCTCTCCCTACTGTCAGTTGAGAAAGATTCCTCTAGAGGTCAATCAGGAGCTCCTAAAGTTAACCTGAAAATCGCTATGAAAATCCCGGCAGGGTGCATACTGAATTCATCTACAGAGGGTAGAGTTTACAGCAGTGAACACTGGGTGGGAAATTTAGAATATTTAAGAAATCCTCAATATTTAAATGTTTAATGTACAAAGTTTATTCACTATGCTCAGCTCCCATACAAATTGATTTGTACTCAAAGAGGCTTCTATGGTTTTGTAAAAACCAAAATACATGAGTCTGGGTCTCAGGTCACAGTCCACTTTCTGCTGTTTCAGCAGAACAAGGCTCACTGCTCCCTAAACAGCCAAATGCACATTCCTTAGGATTTGGCCATGAAAGTGAACCAGACAGATGGAAAAACTACACATATGGTGTTTTCTTCTCTAAACTTTGTGTGGCTGTGACCTGATCACAGGCAGGGGGAAAATGCACTGCAAGCCTTCACTGCCACAGCGGGGACTTACTGGCCAACACAACCCAATTTAATTTAAAGCCATTCTTACAGTGTCCTAAACAATCCCAAAAGTCACATAGATTAAGCTGGTGAATAACCACATGTTTCTTTTCAATCCTGGGATCAGTCATTAGATCAATCTTGAAGATGATGGCCATCTCAGCTTACTTTCGGGTTAAAGTCACGTACTCTTGTCAAAGATCCAGATAGTATAATCCTAGTAAATAATCTCATATTGGAATTTTACTCTGTAAACAAAGGCATTTCCAATCAAGGCATGGAAGAAAAAAACAATATGCAATTATCAGTGGTTTTCAATTTGGGAAATGGCAATTAAAATAAACTAAAATGATTTAAAAAAACCCAAAAACTAACAGTGTTTTATTAACCCTCAGATTTTCATCTGTAGATTCTGGAAAAAGATAGCATTGTGTTGGGATTTCTCAGGATTTCTAGAATTAAACTTTCTGGAGTTATATATTTTTTAAAATGCTGATATATCATGCCATTGAAATTGATATAAAATATATATTTTTTAAAAATAGCTTAAAATAAGTACTCTACTTACCAAACCCCAGATGGAGCCAGGAGAGGTAGCTATAATTGTAGCTGCTCTGGGTGTATTGTACATTAAGGCCAACTCACCAAAACATCCTCGGTTATCATAGGTTCCAACACACCTCCCAACACCATCACATTTTACATAAATATCGTATGTACCTCTGTTAATAAAATATATAAATACAATGAGAAAAATCCAGCCCTGGCCTTTGCTAAGCAGCCTCTCACTATATTTTTTATACCATGAATTCCAAAGATAAAGCATTTGCTATACACATTTGCTTGCTAAAATGGTATTGAACACCTTGTAAAGACATCTCAATGATTTCTATAAATAATGAAAGTGGTGCCTGTTTAAAGGGATGGATAGGATTATTAATTTTTACATTAACTCAGTTTAAAGATAGAATGGATGTACAGTGATCTATTTATCACCAGAACGTATTAAAAATTAAGATCTAACTTAGAATCTGTTTCTGATTTCATTTTAACCACACTAAATACAAATGTCAAGTCTCTGGAAAATTGCTATGATAGGATCACTGAAATAATTATACAGGTTATTTAATATTTTAAATATTTTAAAGTAGTAATTTCTAATGAAACAACAGAAGCAGGAAACTGAATGTATCTAAAAAGCAACGTAAGATCATGAAATAAATATATGCATTTTTCTAATATATTGTGCATTTCTTCTCTCCATCATTAATTTTTTTTTTTTCACTTTGGGAATGCAGTAAAATCTGATATCTTGTAAAACATGACGTTGCCAAGCCCATTGATGCTGAGCCATGATTTTCTTCTGTGCTGAATATTTTTATGGTGTGCATTGATGAATCATGTGAATGTAATGCAAAAATCTGTGCAGTAATTTCATTGATAAGGGACACAGGGGTGATACCCTACACCCAAAAACCACAAGGCTGACAGAATATTGTAAAGTTCCTGCAGGCTTTTGGACAAGAGATGACAAACTGTAACCTCACAAGGCTGAAAAATATTGTCTTTCCAGCACGGAATCTGGACACGCTTTTATGATGCTCTGATTTAATATTTCAGTTAGAAGGGGCCTAAAACAATCGTTTTGTTCACCAACGTGATCACTTCAGGGCTGCCAAAAAGTGAAAGAACTTTATTAAAAGAATTGTCCCAATGCCCCTTAAACACTGACAGGCTTGGGGCGTTGACCCCTAGGAAGCCTTTCTCAGTGCTTGACCACTCATTTGGTAAAGAAATGCCTCCCAATGTCAAATTGAACCACTCATAGCACAGCTTTGAAGCACTGCCACGAGTCTTGTCACTGAATACCAGTAGAAAAGCTGTAATGCAAGCATTAAATACAAGTTCATAGAATATAGACTTTTCTCACTGGATTTTTGCATAATACTTTGTGCTATAATAAGACACAGCAAATTCACCTGTCAATGACGTAGAAGTTGTCACCATCATCCCCTTGATCAATTACGTGTTCCCCTCCTTCAACCATCTTTTCAAACATTGCATCCAGCACCTGAGACATCTGTTCCTGTTTAAAAGAACACAAAGACGAGAAATTATCATCTGCTTCTAAAATTTTACTCTTCAAATTAACTAACTGGCCAGCTTCCCAATATGCAGATAAAAAATGCTAATGGTGGAAAATATTCATGCTACAGAAATATGTGGATCAATAATAGAAAGACAGTTCTATTTAGTATTCAGTGTTAGCTTTTCTCTTCCAGTGTTCAGAGCACAGCTTCCCACTTGTCACTGCAAATGATAAAATAGATCTTCTTTGCAACATAAATTGTCCATCCAAAGACAAAATTTTACCTTTCACAACTGAGTAATGTTATACCCTTGAAAAAAACCCAAAATGTATCCATTATTCTAAATGATGCATTTACCTGATTTTGCCTTTAGAACTTCCTTACAGAATTTAGTTTCAAAATTATTGTTAAGTATTTGGACAGTCTAAGTTATACAATGCCTGCAGAATGTTGGACCATAAAGGTCTGCAGTGCTTTGGCTGAGTAAGTAAATGCTGGATTCTTTGGGAAGTAGGAATTTACACACGGCTACAGAACATGTGGACAGAGAAGTGATGCTGACAGAAATGTTACAGACTAACAAAATGTGATCATTTGAATTATGACTGTCTAATAAGAAAGAAAAGCACTAATTACTTAATTTGTCTTATTTGATGTAAATTTGACTACTCACATCTAAAAAACCCAAACACAGCTCACTGTGGATTAAGTATCCTAAAAAGATAACTTAAAATTTTAAATTTTATTTTTAGTTTATCCTGCAATATGCCTAAAATTCTATACTCTACTTCTTGAAACTTATTAAGTGTGCATTGTACTGGAACAAGCAGATTCTAGTGAAAACCATGGTAGAAGAAGCCTGCAGAGGTGCATTTTGCAATGGTTCAATTCACAGCATTTCCAGCCACTGAAAGATGGATAGCATTTGCCTTTCCAAAGAACAGGAGTCTAAGTCAGTCCTTTAGAGTCCTTCTGCAGCCCATGGTCAGAGATAACCATACAAGATAGCTCAGAATAATTGTCTAGAGATTTTCCTTCCTTTCCTCTGAGGATAGAGAGATCTACCGTAACTCCCAGTTACACACCATTTTTAGATAGATAAATTAGTTGTAATGAATTCCATCCTTATGCTGCTGAATTTTTTACTTACTGAAAGCTTTTAAAAATACCAGCAGTACCACGTTATCCAAGACTTTTTGAAAAATGGAAGATAAATACAAATTTTCCTTCACAGAGCTGGCTGTGTGTGGCCACAAAGAACAACAGAATGGCAGTATCCATCCCTAGTACAGGGATCATGGTGAAGTACAGGGAGACAGAATGCAGCCCTCCTAGGCCAGCAAAGAATCAATTAACTGTGTCTCTGCTTAGTACCTTTGTTAGTATAGACAGGAATGTATTTGAAAAGAGATGGATCATTTCAGATATCAGTGGATGTGTTATAGCTCATTTCAGAGAAAGGAAAGTGTGAGTGGGTGCCATTGGAAGAGACTGAAAATTATGTACAGGAGTTGCCTTTTAAAAACTTCCACACTTGAATGAATAGGTAATATTACTTCATTCTTTTCAGTCCTATGTAAACAAAAAGAAAATCCTACAGAATCTGCAAAATTGACCTAACGTCAGCTTGTCTAAGGCACTTGAAGCAGCACTTTCCCTTCCTCTGGCTTTACATCTGAATTGGCAAAGTGGCTCCCCAACCAACAGCCCTTGTCTGCCTTTTGGAAACAAGTGAGAACATACAGAATGCTCCCCACTTCATGAGAGGCTAGAGGCCATGTCATCATCTAAGTGAAAGCAATGCAAGAAAAATGTATTATACGTGCATAAAACCCCAGAACTTAAAATACTTCCAAGATATCTTGGGAAAAAAAGGTTAACCCAAAAAAATGGTTATTTCCTGTAACAGAGGAATACTACATATAATTAAAATCTTTATTCAGTGCACTTCATCCTGGATTTCTGGTTAAATATTTTCAGCTTATAACTATGAATCAAGCTCAGCAAACCACAACTTTTCCAGTATGTAAATCAGCAACAGAGTAGAATTCACAAATTCAATTCCCTTTTTAAAATGTTTAAAATTCTTTAAGATATTTAATACATCTGAGAGCAGTCTATTAATTGCGGAAGCACTGCACATTTATTTTAACTTCCTAAATAAACTGCAACTAACTTAAAGACAAGTGGTCCCTTTTCTAAAATTTTCCACTTTAATTTAAGACAAAGCAGACTGCAATAACCAAACTAGGAATGTGGTTTTTGCTTTTACCATGAGAATTACATAAATTGCTTGCCCAGTTAGCTCTATGTGAATCCTCTGGAATCTCTGCCAGACTGAGGCTCAATTCACTGGCACCCTCTGTCGTTATTTTGAAAAGATAAAGATAGGTAATTTTAGAATTAAAAACCAGATCTGTTTCATAAACAGAATTAATTCTAGTATTTTGTAAAATAGTGCAGTCTAAATGCTTTACTTCCTCAAAGCAGCTCTACCTTCAAAAATACATGTGAAATAAAAACAGGACGGGGGGGTGGTGACTGACTGGGCTGTAGTTCTCTGAATCTTTTTCATTTCCCTTTTTTTATAATGGAGGTTATATTTCCCCTTTTCAAATCACTAGACTGCCATGATTTCTTAAATAAGGTGGGTATTGATGTAGGCACATCCTTGGACAGTTCCTTCAAGACCCATGGATGCAACTCCTCAGGTCCCATGGACTTAAGCTCCTACAGTTTCCTTAGATGTTCTTGAACCCAGCTGGGGACAATGGGTGGCTCTTGCTGGTGAAGACTGAGGCAAAAAAGTCATAGAGTACCTGAGCCTTCTCCATGCCCTGGGTAACCAGGTCTCCTGTACTCTTCCTGAGAGGACTCACATTTTTCCTAGTCAGTTTTTCATCACTGACATACCTAAAGAAGCTTTTTTTGTCACTCTGGATGTTCTTGGCCAGATTTACTGCTGTCTGTGCTTTAATTAACTTGCTAATGGTCCAGCATAACACCTCCTCTTGCTGGCTTCCCTATTACTTGGGGAAGGATGTTGATGCATTCCAAGAAGCCCCTGGATTGCCTACACCCTGCTGTGCTGTCCCTCTGACAGATGCTGAGAGTGGTTGAAGTCCCCCATGAGGATGAGGAACTGTGAATGTCAGGCTGCTCCAATCTGTCTCTAGAGGACCTCATGGTCAGTTTTCCTGGTTGGGCAGCTGTAGCAGACTGTAATGGCACCTGTCCCTGCTCTCCCTTTAATCCTGACCCATAGGCTCTCTGTCAGCTCCTCCTCCATCCCCAGGTGGAACTACATGCACTCCAGCTGGCCACTGATACAGAGAGCAACACCACCTACTTGTCTCCTCTTCCTGTCCTTCCTAAAGATCCTGTATCTTTCCATCTCAATGGAGTCCTAAGAATTGTCCCACCATGCTCCTGTGATGCCAGTAAGACCTGCATTAGCAAGGTGTGTGCAAGCCTGTTGCATTGTCATTCCACATCAGAAATGCAGTTTTATGCATGTTTACAATTGCTTACAAAAGACATGATGAGATTTAGAAGAACAAAGCCGCAGCCAGGAATGATAACTGGTTTACCAAGGACATCCCCCTGACACAGTGTGTGATTCTGTGCCTTTTTCCATGTCAGATGAAAAACTACAACTACTCTAAGCTCTCCTCTCGTAGACTTTGTATCACAAAGTACTGTCCTCCAGATGCATGTTGCTTTGTTTGAAAATAGTATGTTAACCTCAGTTTCTCTCAAGTCAACAAAATAAACATGGCAATCACATCTTAACAAAATTTCTTGACAAAAATTAGATAATAGATTTAAGTATAATTAAAATTAGATTCTATTTAGTATATACCTCACACAAATTAAAAATCTAGTCACTTTTATGTCCTTGTAAGACAACTTTTAGCCAAGACAGCTGGTAGACCATGGCATGTCCTTCCCAGATGCCAAAGGCTCTTTTAACTGCCAAACTACCAAAAGCTTTGCTACGGCTGTGCCAGGTATGTCTCTTCTTAATATCTGTTTATAAATTTACTGTGAGCTATTTTGTTACAGGAAAAAGGATGAAGTTCTCTTTTCCAAACTCAAACACTGGGGTTTCCAAGAAGCATCAATGTTTAAACTGCTGATATAAATGTTTGTTGTTTGACAAAATGCTACCTGAATCAATGAAGGCACTGTAGAGAAAATGGAAAGCAGGACGTGATAATCACTGGCAGTCATGACAATGACAAATGTAGAAAGTAACTTCTGAAAATTTTCCTTCCTGACTTTTAGAAAACATATTCAGGAGATAGAAGGCAGTGCTGCATTTTTAAAATTAAAATGATGTGGTATCTAACAGTAAACTGAGACAATCCTAATCTGTCATTTGACAGGAGCTGGTAAAATCCAGCTATCAAGCTGTGTGCATTAGATCTCTAAAGTAATGGATGGTATATTTGGATTATATATGCTTGGGAATCCCACAAAAGGGTGAGTGTGTGGCTGGGGTGCTCCCCAGTAGACAGGAAATCTCAATTAATTTCCTTTATAGATCCAAGACAGCCTGCACAATCCAGTGGCCAGATTTCCTTGCACTTTAGCAAAATAGTAGCAACAAGACTTGCCCATCTCATATGACTTCTAAAAACATTAAAAGATTATTATGCGAACAAAACTAATTCACAGTTCTTCTATTGTCCCTGAGATCATAAAATGAGCCCCCAGCTAAAGTGGCATCCTGTTGGCCACTTTATCCTCACTTTGTGCAATTTGAAATATCAACAAATTAATATTCAACATGATACTAAGAAGTCAATGAAATGGACAATACCAGAAAAAGAAGGGAGCTGGGTGTGGGGAGGGGGAGAGAGGTAGAAAATGTTAACAAAACACAGGCAAGGAAACCATGGGAAGAAAAGGACTTCTTAAATCAACAACTCTGAACCTTGCAGAGGAAGGTAAATTACAGAATTCATGTCTACACCTCTCCACATTTGTTTTTCAAAACAAACCCATGCATATACACTCCAGGGGAACTCTGATAAAAATGTTAGCAGCAATATTGATCCAATTCAAAATATTTAGTTCCCTTGTGTTATATCCACTTCTAAACTAATGAAAATGCATTCATTTCTTCACCATCAAATACTAGTTTGTATTTCAATGTACAATCAATATTTTCAAGCAATAGTGTTTTTCTTGAGAACATACCTTAACCTTCTTCCACAAAGTTATATGCTAAATTAGTACTCTGCCTCTCAAATATCATGCAGGTGCCCACCAGTCAGGCTCAGTAATACATTTCACACTTTGTAACTATCCCCTACACATCTTTTCAATACCTCCAGGGATGGTGACACAAACATTTTCCTGAGCAGTCTCTTCCAATGCTTGTTAACACTTTCAGTGAAGAATTTTTTCCAGTATCCAGTCTGAACCTCCCCTGGGTCAATTTGAGGCCATTTCCTCTGGTCCTGTAACCCGGAAGAAGAGACTGACCCCCACCTGCTCACAGCCTCCTTTCAGGCACTTGTAAAGAATGACAAGGTCTCCCCTGAGCCTCCTTTCCTCCAGGCTGAACACCCCCAGCTCCCTCAGCTGCTCCTCAAAGGACCTGTGCTCCAGACCCTCCAACAGCTCCACTGCCCTTCTCTGGAAGGACACCTCAATGTCATCACCTTTGTGTCATCTAAGAGGGCAGAGTATGAACATGTTCAGGCATTCTGTGCTCAGTTATATATACTATACACACATTTTATGTAAGTATAAATGTGTGTGTATATATATGGGGAGTGGGGTGTATATTCCCATTAATTGCTCCAAAATCTGTAGTTCTAATTCTTCACCAAAATTCTTAAGAACCAGAGGGCAGCATGAGAATCTTTTGTTAGTGGTTTCAAGGAATGATTTGGCCTCAAGTATAAGATTCCACTATTCATAAAACTGTTACATTATGTTCTCTTTCATCTTCCTTCAAGTTAATAAATTCCAATTGATTAATCAATATTTGTGCTCTCTTACACTAATACTCCAGGTACATAAGTGGCAATATGCCCAGAAATTGCTCTTGCATATTTGTGAACAATATGTATAATTTATTACTTTTTAGAAAAGGGTCAAGACCTATTTTATATATTCTGTGCAAGCATTAGCAGGGCAAAGCTCTCTAATATTAAACTTCTCTGAAAGAGAATAGATGATCTAACAGTCTTGTGAATTTTTGCCAAAGAAAGGATTCAGACTTTAAGTGCAAGGACACAGCTCAGCTTTGATGGTATCAGCCCCTTGAGCCAGCGTCTCACTCTGATAAAAGGTTCATCAGGTTTTTTAACTGCTGCCCTATGGGCCATAATTTCCAAACTAAACAGCCTGTTGTTGATCACCCCAGCACATTTTCCTCTTAAGAGACAAAACCAAAAGAACAACTCTGAATTATATTATAAAAAGGAAGTGTAGAAGGCTTCCTTGGCCAGTAGATGAGCTGCTGCTGCTATTCTTCCTGGTGATCAAACAAAAAAAGGTGTTAGGCTAAACAGAGAGAAATTTCAGCTATAGCAGGCTTATCAGGCTTATCCTCTGTAAGGGCTGAAGACATCTGACCATCAACTATTTTCCTCCTTGCTGGCTTACACAAAGTGAAAGTGGAAGGGAAAGAGAGCAGCCTCAGAGCCCACTGCAATAACCTCCAGCACCTGGAGCACGAAGGAGCGTGTCTACCTTTGTGCATGCAGGTAGAGTAACCAGCCTGGCACATCATGACAATCCTGGCAGCAGAACAGTAATATTGTGGTTCCTGGCAATGGGGAAGCAGGCAACTGAGAAGGACAATAAACAATACTCTAAGAGGAAGAAGTTTTCCTGGGAAGAAGAACAAGAAGAGGTATAAGTGAATCTAATATAGCATGGGAAGAAAACAAACATCTGAATAGACCTGTCTCCTGATTCTTTCCTGATCTGGTCCTCCAAAAAGTAACCAAGTACCTCTGCAAAACCTCCTTCCTTCCTCGTCTTGCAAATGCATGTTTCAATTCATATTTTTCTCTTGAAGTAATTTTTCCAAAACTGTAACATGCTAGGTAAAACTGATATTGAGTGACAGCAACTAGACGGCAAATGATTAAGCCCCCAGAAAGCCAAAAAAAATGCTAAAATGTCAATTCTTTTAAAGTATTTTTTATTTAAGGGAGTTAACTAAGGAATACATTGTTGAACTCACATTCACTGACCAGTCACATCTTCATCAATCTACAAACTTAAAGAAAGTTTCCATAAAATTCAAGTAACTTCACAGACTTTAGACCATGAGTTGGCCTTTGAAACATAAGAATGTTGCTCAGGGAAATGTATGAGAACTGGTGTTTCTTTACATTATTATATTTTTAATCACAGACAATATGTGAAGTATTGATATTTATAAATATATATGTGCAAATTTACCTGTCGGATATTAAAAGACTACTATAGTTAAACGAGGGCTTAAGACACTGGTGTGTGTGTATAGCAAGCCCTAAGTTGTCTTCAGACTTTGGTCTGAAGGTTATCTTTCTCTCCTCTCTCATTTAGCCTTACATTCAAATGGTTCTGCTGGGTTTTAATTTTATATGATGGCTCTTGTCATTTGAAATGGCCTCTTTAATTAACACGCTCAGCAGAGAACTGTAAGTCACTCCCAACTACTGCAATTTCTCCTTTGGCTTTAGGGATAGCCTTATCTTATCCTTCCATTCAAATTAAACCACAGTGTGTGAGGGTGGGATAAAATGTTAAAAAAATGTGGACTTCAGTGAGCATCACATACTGAATGCAATTCTGACCACACTGCAAGACATGTTATTCTATATTTGAAAATGGTATTTGACACCCTCTAAAAGGCCATCGGGGGAAAAGCCATTAAGCTCTTTACATTGTCTGTTCCCTTCTAACTGACCTTTGAAATGGTGACTTTCATACACAGAACTACAGCAGAAAGAAGCTGAAGTTCAATACAAGGAAAAAAAAACAACCAAAAACACAACGGTGGGAGCGAGAGATGCTATCAATACAAAGCTTGACTTTTGTTCCAGAGACTTGAGCTTTAGCAGCAGAAGATATTATCTCTCTTCAAGATGAATAAGGTTTTGCTAATACACCACTCTGTAAACTGCAGCATCTCTCATGGAGAGGCAGAGGTGAAGAAGAGAGCTGGCACAGGAATATTTAATTACTGCAACTACAGTGGCAGAGCCCTTGAATCACTGCTCAGAAGCAGAACAAGAAGGAGGAGTGGGAGAAGTTCCCCAGGGACTACAGATCCTGGCTCCACAGAAGGAACAAGCCAGACTTAAGAAGGCTACATTTTAACATCTTTGCTCTCTTCACAGCTCAGTAGTTTTCCAGTGTCTTTTATGAATAAAATTATTGTAATGAAAAACTCCTTTACAATAATTATCTTATTCAACTTTCCAGAATGCTGCCTGTAAAGGATTCTAAGCAGGAGAAAGTGTTCTTAATCCACTGGAAAATCTGAGCAAAAGGGGGTGAACAAGACTTGGGAGATCCCCAGAGCACATTTCAAGGCTTTGGAGTGCAGATCTCTGCAAAGGGAGAAGTCAGCTGAGAAGTCTTCTGCTAAGCACCTGGAACAGATTGTGGGAACTATTAGCAATTACAAGTAATTGATTCAAAAGAAGAATTGAAAAAAATAGTTCAAAACATCAGTATCAAGACAGCAAGCACAGTCCTGAGAAGAGCTTCATAAACAGAGGAAATAATCCCTCAGTATTCCTTGGAGTAATTCATCCTTGGAAAAAGTCTATCAAGTGCCCAACACTGGAGCAGTTTAATGCTCTATGTCTAAATAACATTATAATATAGCCAACAGACCCCTATCCTGCAGACCAAGTGGCTGATGACTATTGAGACAGAAGATCTAGCTCTCACTGTAATGCAAAGCAGATCCCATCCAGAGGATTGATACTGTAAGCACTATTAACATCACAGCAGGTTTGAGGAGCACACAATAATCTATCATGTTGCAGGGCTCATGAGAGAGAAATGCTCAGAGCTTAACCAAGAGGGGTCTGCCAAAATGCCACTGGCAGACTAATGTAATGATAGTCCAACCAAGTGGAAGCCAGGACACACTAACAATAAGGAAAATATATAATAAAGCTATTTCATACCCAGAGCAGATGCCCACATATGACTTTGATTCCCTGAAGCTATTCAGAAAAATAATTCAGGAGCAGAAGGGTAAATGTGTGCATGGCTTTAGCTTGAACAAATATAGTGGAACAGCTGATTAATTACCTATTAAACAGACAGCATGAGGGAGTTAGGAATCCTTCTGTGTCAGGATCCCTACTGCCCCAGGAATGCACATGTATTAGCACCCACATCAAGACTCGATGCCCTTCCATTACAATAATTCGAGGCTTCTGCAAAGCTGGAGCTTTGTGGCTCACTGCTCCTCAGGGATTCTAAGGGAACAGTACCCAGGGTCAGGGTTCAGCCTTTGTGCAGACAGAAGCAGGAGCTGGAAACCTGCAGCACAAATTAATGGGCATTCTCCGTAACAGCACCTGACTTCCAAACAGAGCTGTAGGCTGGTCCTTCCATTAGCTCCTTCTTGAATAAAATGTAAACTTTCTGTTCTCATACTTAAAAATCTGCATAATTGCTTCACTTTCCCTCATGCTCTCTCCCTTGACAGCATAGAATCAAATCTCTTGAGGAAGTATTTGGGATGCTGTGAGTCATCCCAGCCTCAGGATGCATCTTTTGATTGATACACTCACCTTTTCCCTAAAACAATCCTGTGTGCTTTTTTGGTAGTATTATCACCTTTGTCTGATCCAGATCATTCATTCAGGCTTTCTTAAAAGCTCATAGTTGTTTTTATACTAAACAGAAGGAAATTACCTGCATGGAAGAAAATTACCTGAAGCTTTTTAATGGTATTTATATTAAACGAAATAGTAATGTAAACACTGGCTGGCACTTTTCTCTTTCCCTCTGTTTCATAATTCACTTGTTCAATTACATCCATAGCTAAACTGAAGGCTTTGGGAGTAATTTGCTGTTTTGATGAAGCACTCAGCACCTTTTGATGCTAAAAAGTAACTAATGGAAAACACTTAAACATTCCAGTTAACTGATGTGTTTATAGACATCAGTGTACAAGAAGATTTAAAATCAGAAAATACAGTAATTAATATGATTAATGTATCCATTTCTATTAATGTACAGATTAATAATAATGTATTTCAATATTATTACTTATGGTGGTAAGCAAAAGACTCTATATATGATGTAACATGTAAAAAATGGCATTTCTGGAATTTGTGGTCAAGAAAGCATACGTAAGAGGTTACCAAGTCAAATCTGTAAATTTGTGTTCCAAAGCTCAAGAGAAATAATTCTTAGCAGTACTGCTAAATGCTGTTCATTACCAAGAATTTCTTACCGGGTCTAGGTTCTTAAAAAGAAGGATGTCCTTGCACGCCTCCTGCAGTCTGTTTCTTTGATCATCTGTTTTGGGGTGAATAATCTGAGGGATATAACACAAAAGCTCTTAGAGTGATTATCATATAGTAGCACTAGCTGAAGGACTGAGCTAATTCAACTAAGCATTTTACACAATATTTTGGCTGTGATTCATAACTCTTTCATTTCAAAACCTTCAGGATTTGAATATACACTCAATGATAAAATGGTACCACCATACCATTAGCAAATGAAACACTCCCATATTCAAGCTCACAAGATATTTACACCTGTGGAATCCAGTTAATTTCTGCAAGCCATTCTGGACACCTTTATCTACACTATTGCTACACAAACATTACTACTCTCAAATCATATTTGGGGCATGCATGTTTTATATAAAGCACCACTGTTACATTCAGCCATCTTCAATTACTACTTTCTGAAGAATATTTTGTGAAATAGTATCTGTGTTAAATTTGTATCAGAAATTTCACAGAGCAAACAACAGACTTGACACTATCTGAGTGAGCCAGAGATTCACTAAATTACCAATGTCTGGTTCATCTGGTTCATTAGAGTATTAATCAAGTTTTTCAACTCATATGAGTTTCAACCCTTCTATGCTATGTATAGCTGTAATACTATCGGGTAACATTTTTGACAGTGTTACAAGCCAGAAAATTAAGTAAAATCTAAATAATTAAATTTCTCTTGAAAGCCATGCTATTTCATCTTAAAAGCTAAGTAAATGCCCTTAAAAGGGTGACACAAATAAAATAAATAAATACAGTTCATTATTCGTCACATTGTAACTTGAAAAATCTTAGCAATTTCACAGTTTAACTTTTTTCTGCCTTCTAAGAAAGGAAACTACTGCAAGATTGTGAGGACACCAAGTAAGAGATTTTAGAAGCAGATGCTCTCTGGGTAAATAAAATTGCACAAAAATGTTTCCTTAGCCATGTACCACAGGTTTGGTAAATAAGAATAATACATCAAGTCCTGCATGGGTGACGATTACAGAGAATTTTTAAATGTTCCTTTAACACAAAACTCCAAGAGATTACTGAAGTATATTATAATAAGCATGTTTTTGGAAAGGAATGGTAAAGCTGGTTACATTTTTCCTCCTAAATTTAATTCCTAAGAATCTAAAAAGTATTTGACTCTAAGCATGAAGTACCCTAGATTCTGCGTCGTCCTCTTCCTCATCAGGATTGTAAGCTTCTGCACACACTGAAATAAAAGAAAAAGGATAATCTTAATTCAAATTACAGTAGTGTTTCCCAAGATTTACAGAACAGAAAATGCATTGTGTGGCACAGCAATAATAGACAGTAATGTAACACATTCATACTGCTAAGAGGGTCCAGAGCAAGTCAACTCGAAACTGCAGATGAAACAAAGCTTCTCTTGTATCATTTTTGGATATGCCTTCCATGTTTTGAAAGACTCCTAATGTACTTACCAATCTCTCACCTAACTTGCTCTTAGTATCTCACCTTATGGTCAGGAATTTTTTTTTTTTTTTGATGTCCAGATTAATTCTTTCTCTTATAATTTAAGCTATCCATATGGGATGCAGAGATCAGATCATTCCCTTCATCTGTGTAGGTTCAAGGTGATTTAGGGTGTGTTTCTTTGGATGGTTGCTTGGTTGGTCAAGGTGCTTTGTTGGGGTTTTTCGCATACTTGAAAACTTTTTGGTTTTCTACCCTTTTCTTTCAAGGCTAAATATTTCTGGTGGGTTTTTTTGTTTTGTTTTTGTTTTGTTTTTAAAACAAGTCCTGTGTTTCAGCTCTCTATCTTTATTGCCATTCCCTGAATTCTCTCTAACTAGCTATATCTTTACTGAAATGTGATGCTCAAAACTGGTCCCAGTATTTGAAGTAAGCAGAATACTGAGTACATCTGATGAATTACTCCATACATTTTACAGGCTATGTATCTTTTTCATCCATCTATGCCTTCTTTACAACAGCTTGACTATGTCTATTCATGTAATATTTATGACATATATCATTTTCAAAACCCACTGCTTAACCATCTGTCCTGTGCCTGTGTATGGCTATTCTGCCCAAGTATAGTACCATACACTTACACCTGCTAAATATGACTATTTTCAAAGCCATGTCAAGATCATTTTCAATTCTAATCCTGTTCTCTGGCATCCTTCCAAGTCGTTCTCAACTTTGTGACAACTGCAAATTTAATAAGCATATTCTCTAAAACATAATCCAGATTATTGCTGAAAAAACATATTAGTGTCTAAAATAAACTCTTGTGGAATATACATGAGTGAAACAGCAGTAGCTGCTTGGGGTTTACCTTATCCAACCAGTTGTGCAACTATATCCCAAGCAACTTACATATAAATACTGCTTGATATTCCCTACCTTGTTTATAGGGAACTTTTGTAAGACAGCATTCAGAATTTCTTAAAATGAAAATGTAGGGCATCTGCTTATTTTCTTTTATCCACAAATTTTAATTTCTTGTTACAGGGTATTAGACAGTTCCAACAAATCCATGCTGATTGCTGCTTGTTATTTTCTTTAGGTATTTACAAAATGAATATTTGTCTGTAATTCTTCTAGGAACAAAAATGATCTGCAAATCTGTGACAGTACTCTTCCATCCACAGCTCCCCCCTCCTTTTAAGGATGTGTTTTTTCTAGTTTTCTGGAATTTTTTTCACACTCATTTTTATTCTTCAGATTCTCAATGGTAACTGCTGACAGGCATGAGATTAATTTAGAAAATTTTTCCAGTTTCCAAGTATAGCAAATCTGAGGCAAGCTAACCTGGGATCACCTAACACATTAAGTACTCTCTGATTTGTCCTTTCTCTGTTCTAGGCTGTTTTCCACGTACTCAAAATAACCCTAGTGAAGACCAATGTGCTTCTGTTAATCAGTAGAGCAACACTTTCCCAGAACATGCTCTTACCAAAAATATAATTCCAGATCCATTTCTGTTACTCCTTATGCACTTATTGTACACAATCTTTTCTTGTACACATTTTTTGGTCTTGGCTTCTTTCATGTGGTTTGGGTTTTGTTTTTTTCTCTGCATCTTTTGCTATTTTTTTGCATTTGTCCTAAATAATCCAAACTAGTTTTCATTTTGTACATGGTTTCTTCCTGTGTTTGACATAAATGAGCTGCTTATATCTTAGACAGATTTATTTTACTGTGCTTTTTGTCATTCTCCTGTGCTGTCTCAATTTGCATTTTTTCTCTTTATAATTTTTCTTTGGGGAACAAACAATTCTTTAAGTTCTTTTCTCCAGACTTCTTTACAAAGAGATTATGCCCGCTGTCCTCTCATATCCCCTTGGAACCTGTTGTTCTAATTCTTTTACCTCTTTCCCTTCCTGAAATCTGCGTGTTCTGTCATCGCAGGGTAATTCTCACTCAACCTGCCTTTTCTCTCCCAATTCTTCAACAGTTCCTCCCTTAGAGCTGGTATGAAATATAATAGCTCCCCTTTAGATTACTTTTCCCACTGTCTCAAAATTTGGTCCTAAGTGCATTGCAAAGCACATTGGTATTCTCTTTCATTGGCTTCCAGCAGGTGACTATTTATTAAAATCACTCATTTGCACCATCACCTGTACCTTGCCAATAAAAATCCCCACTTACCTGTCCTGTTTGGTGATCTGTGCAATGCCTGCATAACAATGGAGCCCATAGGCTTTTTCCTATTATTATTATTACTCACAGAGCATCTGTATGTCCAACTCCCTCTACAGCTGGGTCACAGCACAAATATCTGAACCAAAAAAAACAACAGCCTTTTCCTCATCCCTGTCCTCCCACCGCATCTTTGCTATGCCAGTTCAGTCACAGTGTTGCTCATGGAGTAAGATTTGGTGTCCTCTTGTTTATTCCCCATATTTCCTATGTTATTATACAAACAACTTATGAACTAGTAACCAGGCAGACCCATCAACCTCCTCATTACCACATACAATTAAAAGGATTTAATGGTAAAGCATATCATTGCACATATTGAGCAGAGTCCCAAAGGAAGTCTTGGTCCCCACTGTATCAGGCACTCAATTAAAATCTCAATTTTATAAAACTTGGCATCTTCAAAAACCTAAAGAAATTTGACACAACTCCCTCTGGAACTGAGTGAGATTCCTATCCAGTTCACTGGAAACTGGATTTGGTCCCAAATAATTACAAATGCCCACAAAAGGAAGTCTGCAATCTCCTGAAGAACTATAATATTTTAATTCTACATAAACAAAATGTCCCTAATGATTGTTTAATGGTACTACAGTTACTACAATCTTGTCAGAAATAAACTTCACGGGATTTTATTTAAAGAGCAACAATAATAACATGCCAAGTAAGCACCATATAACCCATCATAATGTAAATCACTATTTTGTTTCAGCTGTGCCCTAGTGCACGTATGTGTACGTGGGAGCCAACAATCTGTGTTACAGTACAGTGTGCTGCTGGCTGTAGGGAGAGTGTGTTTCAGCCTGAGGTACAGGTACATCCTGTCCTTACCTCTATGTGAAAAGAGTTAAAACAAATCAGGAATTTAATTTAATAGCTTTGACACTGTTATGCCAGAACTGACAGGTCTCAGAGAGTCTAGCTGAGCATTTAATAGTCTTCCAGAAACACACAAAAGAAACTGAATTTCTCTCATCCATGTCCATCCTGAATCACCTTATCAGTCCCTTCCATGTAGCAGGATCAGTCCAGAAAGAGAGCATGTTCCTGAGGTATTTATTCTGGGTCAGCTTATGTTTCTGCACAACATCACTCTGCTCTGCTAGAAATGCGTTTCAGTCAGTCTCGGTAGCTACAGTCAGCAGGTTCCTTTATTAAATTTTTCTTGTTTATCAGTGGTTATGGACAATGTATTTAAGAACCGCAGTTTCTCCTGCCTAGTGCCCATAGGCCCAAATTCTAAAAGGATTTATTCTTATCATCTGTGATGAGAAACTTAATCTTCTGGTTACAAATCTGTACTTATTTTGCCTTCATTTGGGTCACAAAGAACATACCAATGCTGTGAATCTGCTGTTTTAAATATGGAATTTCCTTTCCTTTGTTGCTAATTTCAGTAACACATTCATTTCTAAGTGCATACCACTAGATGTCTCATGGAAAAACTTGATACATTTTATTTTGGTTCTTAAAATACCATTTCTGACATTACTATGGTTCACTGAATTTTATTACATGAACACTGGGATTTTGCACACCAGAATCCCACCATCTAAAACTGTGATCCATCACCTGCACAAGTCATCCGAATTCCAGTTACAGTCAATGGAGAGGCACTTTTACAAAGTGATTCTTCTGACCTGTATTACATGCCCAGACTAAAATGAGATAAATTAAAAAGATGGTTTGTAGGTTGAGGCAAATCCTATCCCTTTTGAGACGAGTCCTAGTAGTTGCAACGAGATGCAAGACTGGTTCCCCCAACTCCTCCATTTAGTATATATTTCCTGGAAAACAAAGGAATTCATCTGATGATGATGATGACAGGCTGTTCATGCAATAGCACACCTTCTGAATTCATTTCATATATTCCAAGGAGACAGTCTGTGGTTCCATCTCTTTTGCCTAAGGCATCATGACCATGACTAATGACTGGCACCACAGACATTAATTATTCTGAATGACTGCACACTGCTGGTGGCTGCAATACTCATAGTGTTCAATATTTTATTTTTTTTACCTCTCTAGCTCATTCCACATCCCAACAGTACTCAGTACATGCTACTTTACCATGCTGAGATGCTCTGCCATATTTTGCTATGTGCCACTGCTGAATGCAATACTCACATCACTGCACAAAAAGCAGTCCTACTACTATTCTTAGGGACGTATTTAATCCCATATGTAAGTATGGCATTAAAAAATGGTGGTACAAACACTGTACATATTTCTCCACTGGATGCTAAGCTCAACTAAGTGAAACTATTTTTTTGTTTCAGTTTTCCTAGCTGAGGGTTATGTTTCAGATATAGCTCTCCAAGGTAGACACAAACACCAACAAACCCAAACACATAAACACGAAAGTATTTTTAGGAAAAATGAACTGTCTGAAGACAGTGTATTATGAAAATACACATGCTCTGAAATCTGTGCACTACTCTAGATGGATTGCTTTGTCAGCAAGACAGAGGTAAACTGATAATTTCTATCTCACCACTCCAACTAAAGTAATTTTTCTAGTTTTCACCTGGTAAATACACTTTATATTCAAAATCAGCAGTACAGTCACTTCAACCATGAATGAATTCTGAAATGAAAATTAACACACAGCTGGCAATTGTAAGATCAGAAAACATGATAGTCATGCTCTCTCATTCCCTTGATACATACAAAGCTACTAATAAAAAAACCAGTGAAAATTCATATATAATCACTGAATAATGTATTTTTCTCAAAATATGGCAGGAAAACCAATCAATATGTGTGTACTCTTTCCAAACTACAAAACCCCCAAGTCATAAATTGTATTAGAAAGAATTTTTCAAGAGAAGAAGAGCTGTGAAAATATTTTTTCATCCCATTCAAATGAAGACTACCATTTTGGCAGTAAGACTATCAGGCTGGAGCAAGAAAACAGACAATCTCCAGCTGCTGTAGCTACACCAGCATGTCATACATCCCTATAAACATCCCCATCTATGGCAGTTATGCCCATTCCTTCATGCAGTAAAAACATCACTTCCCCAGTTTAACTGTATGAAAATTGCTAAGGTGACTTAATGACAGTGTGAGATTTTTCCTGTTTTGTCAGGATTTACTTCTCTTGAATGAGAAATATGGTACACAGAGACTCCTTGCAGAGCAGGTGGTAGTTCTAAACTAGACTAGACAAACACTACTGGACCTCCAAAGTTTCTGACATGGAAATGTATTTTCTGACATCTCACCAGTTCCTACCACTACAGGAAGAACTAGAAAGACAGCTCTGCACCCCAAAACTCCAATTCCATAAGTAGTTTTTATTCAAACAAAAACAACCCTTTGGGGGTAGTAGCAGTGAGAAATAACAGGTCATGGTCTCAGACACTTACAATTATCAAGAATCACTTTATTTCTGTCTTTCTGGTTTTGACTGGAAAGATCTTCTACATGGAAGATGCAATTGAAGAGCTGTAAGTAAACATAAGGACTGAAGAAGAGCCCAGAGAAAGGTTGCTCAACCCTCTCATCTATCTGAGTGTAAAATGAAATGACACAGATAAAATTTATCTGATTTCCATGCATGATATAAGGCAATACCAACTGGCTCTGCTGCTGAGACCCACCATTTGTGCCAAACCTTGGAACTATTTCAAGAAGTTTAGATTACTTTGAATATAAACTAATTTGGAACGAAGTGTGATCGCTGGGGCTATCACTTCCCATGATACTGTCAAAAAGAAGTCTGTGAAGTGCCTACTCCTGAAGGGGTCACCAAACTGAAATTTTATCTAGGCATAATTAGGTGAATACACAGAATGCCTGATACCTTGCAATTCTGTGTTTTTACTCTTTTAGACATAGAACATTTACATTATAGATGCTATCCAAACTGGAATAGAAGTATGTATTGTCAGAAAAACTGGTCTGGCAACCAGAGAGACATGCATATTGTAGAGACTTCCTCATATACAACAAACCAAAAATAAAGATATTTCTCCTTCAATCCACACAATTTAGAGGATAATGACTTTTGAGCAGTCAACTACCTAGCACAAATAACTAAGTGCTCAGAATGTCAGCTGGATAAAATCCAGGCAGCTTTTTTCTCATTAATTATCAGGAAGGTGGTCTTCAGTTCATTAGGCAGGAACTGACTGAATCAGAGTCTTGGGAGCACTGCCAAGACAGCCTGTTTCAGGATCAGCTGCTTGTGAAGGACAGTTACCTACTCCTGCTGTCTGTGCTCACACTGCAATTCTCCAAACACTGCCTTCACAGGCACTATCACCTACCAAAATATCAGGGTTGTGCTCAGCTACAGAGTTCAATGGCAAACCCTTCATTTTGCCAGAGCTGGAAGACCTTGCTCAGCCTGCACTACATGCTTGCAAGAAACCAGTCCCACAATCAACTTTTCTACAGCATTTTCTCTTGGCCATCTGCTACCAGTGCTATTTCTAATGTGTTGAACTACAAGCTATTTCCTCAAGCATTTCTGAAAAACATGAAGTATCTAATATAACATGTAGCATCTTGACTGAGGTCCATGCCAATAGTGAGTCATAAAACCTTCCAAGGATTCTCTTTAAAAGTCCACATGGGGTTTATTAATATTTCAAAAATTCTCGCAATGAAGCAGAAGTTTCACCAAGATTCTACTGATCACTGTGAAAGCCCATTTGAAGAAACATGATAACTCCCCCAAAAGCTATTTTTGGATAATTTTATCCCAGTTGAGTTATTCATGTGCAGACACTTTTGCACAAGTGCCTTAATATTATCTAGTATGTAACATTGTGATGTATTAGATCATAGTATCTTGCTCTGCTTCAAGGCACTCTGGATCACAGCTAGCACACTCATTGCTGGGTCAAAGATGCACGCCACTCCCTGAAGTCAGAGGGGTTTGAATCACTAAGCAGGCTCCTTCACAGAAACTATCTATTCAAACATCAGCACAAGGAGCTGAAAGAATTCCCTATCTTTAAAAAGGGCACAAAAAAGGAGCCTTAACAGAATTTCCCTAAGGACTTCCACAGTATTTAGTCCTCTTTTTAGTCCTATTTCAGTTCTTCCAATAATTGTGCAATTTATCATGATGGAGTTAAAAAAAACAATGAACCCCAGCCAGGCTCATGGCAGGAGACAGTTTTTCTTGGTGTCTCAGGAAATGCTTGGTTTCATCTGTCTGGCTAGTGAAAACCAGCACAAACACACATCACAGTGTCCAGAACACTGCAGGTAGTTATTAAACAATAAAATCATCACAAAAGTAGCATGCACTTCCACTAGAAGAGTTTGCCAATATATACCATGTACCATAGTACTTACTCCATAAGCTTTCCCACTATGGCATAAGGAGTAGTACAACATGTAGCAACATATTGTACTCTGATCTTGACTTGTGTAACCTTCTGTTCCCATTCTCATGCAAGTCCAGCAGTTCATAGTGCTAGAGTATGTTATTCAGGATATATATAAAAATATGCATAAATATTTGACAAAGTCTGAGCAGACACAGAGCTCTTTGCATACATTTCAACTTTATATTTGCCAAAACTACAGAATGGAAACAGAACTGCACTAAGCTCTTCCTGCCATATTTAGTACTTCATATCAAACCATGTGATGTGATCACATAGTACATCAATCACAGATTGATGATCATTTTTTTTAACTAAAAAGTCAGCATTAGGATAATATGAGAGAGACTAAATTATTTTCCCACTAGAAAAGTAATCTCTTACATACAATGTGAGCAAATATAAATTGCAGCTGTTAAAAAAAAACATATTCTGAACAATGCAACCTAATCTTTGCCCATTTTGTTAGCCCATTTAAAGAGGGTCAAAACCATAAACTGTCTATGACAATGGTAGCACCTCTCAGATAATGTATTTAAGAAGGGAAAAGAACCTGCTATTTAGACAGCAGCTGGAAGACAGGAGTGAAAATACATGAGAAAATCTGTGTCAAGGATCTGCAAAGAGTTACAAAGACTAATGACACAAAAAGGTGGTGGTTGTTCTATGAAACCACATACTTATGGCTCTTTTATGTGCTAGTGTTTAAATACTAAAAGAAGATCTTGATAGCTATAGAAAAGATGTAGTCAGGGGAAGAAAGTCGTTAGGAGTGACAAAGAAAATAATCATTGATGACTGGGCACTTAAAGATATTAAAAGATTCAAGAAAGCAGAAAAATATTATATTGAGGAGAGACAACAGAATGTGACCTCAAAGATTCCCGTAAAGAGTGGCTGTAGAGAGAGTAGAGACAAAGCCAAAACTATTGACTCTGACAAGCTTGTCTCAGTGTCCTGCCCGGGGATTACGCTGATTTGACAAAGATAAGGTGGAAAACCTGCCAAGAGCAGTTATTACAGTATGATAGCATGGTATATAGTACAATCTATCACCCAGCAAAATGGAGAAGGTACACATAATTCTAAATCTAGAACACGCCTATGAACCTTTGGAATGATGTCTAAGTCATAAATTCAAGAGTTCTTCAGAGGCATGTGTGAAAGCCTGTGATCCCACATAGAGTAAAGACTGGTCTGGGCAGCTAAGGGTGTGCAAAATTCAATCTCTTCATAGAAAACCCTGCTGCCATATGGGATTCAAAACAGCAAGCTGAGAATAGGCACATAAAAAAGAGGTGGAATTGTCCTTTTGAAAGAATGGTTGCTATAGCAAAGTTACCTTTGGTTTTCACCCTATGGGACCAAGAGAAGGAAGGTTAAACCCACCTTTCCCATTTTTCAGGAGTGCCCTATATTCTACATCCCCAAGTGCTCTGTAATGAGACACTCCTCATTCCTCCTGGGCCCAGGCTGCTAGGCAAAATGAAATGAGGGAATAAGCTAATGGAGCTTGTCTCCTGGAATTTTAACATGCTGATTTTAGGTATGTTGGCTTTGGATGAATGGGTAAGTCATGCTCACATAATCCTCTATAAGAAATATTATAAACCAAACTTACTAAACAGGTTCCAGATATAACAGGAAGACAGGTAGACAAAAACATCAGGGAAAATATTTCTGCCAAGTTTTGAAATGGTTGATTTTGAACATCTGTTTTCTCAACAATTCCAAAGAATAAATTCAAGACATTTTGCTGACAGGATTCTTTTCAAATAGCCAAAGGAAGTTCAGAAGACAAATCAAAACTATAAAATAATATATATGCTATTTTACTTTTTCATAGTCAAAATATGAAGTGCTGTAATGAAATTATACTGGTAACTACATACCAAGGTAAAAAAGCAAGTCCCACATAGCAATCAGTACATGCTCACCTGCATCTGCAATGGTGCAAACAACTGTAACAAGCCAAATGATGGGCTACAAATATTATCATTCCAAGAACAGGGACAATAATCACCCTGAAAATACAGATTACCACATTATATTTTAATAATCGAAGTTATCTGTAACTGCATGACTTACCACTCAGAACAAGAAAAAAGGCATTGAGTTCTCACAGAACCAAGCTTTTTCTAAGAGGAAAAAAAACAAGCCTCCACTCATTCAGATAATGACCTGTCACTACTTGAAACTAATATTTCTCAGAAACTCCTTAGTCAATGGTAAATGCACACAGTGCACTCTGAGGACTTAAAAA
>VWYP01020127.1:0-25683 GCA_013400435.1 Pycnonotus jocosus | reverse complement strand
AAAAAAAAAAAAGGACTTTTTTTTTTTTTTTCAGCTTTCTAAACACCCTCCACCCCTCCCATACATATACCTTTGGCACCATTATGAAGTAAATACTACTGTATTCAAAAGACTAAATGGGTAAACACACAAACACATCTATCTATTTCCTGCATATTGTGAAACAAGTTTTATTTCTTCTGCTATCTATGGATCTTGCAGAATTCCACAGTGCTGTTTCACTCCTTCTTGTTTTACATTATTCTAAGAGGATGCAGAAGGCTGGATGAGGTGGCATCAGCACGCATAGGATGCTCCAAGGTGTATTACTCTTTTATGCTGGTCACCATCACTTAACTCCATTTTCTCAGTATTTACTTAAAACCACTCTGCATATGAAGAAAAGATAAGACCTGGTAACCTAACATATGTGTGCAGGAGGGGTTCACTGGTGAACATTTGACAATATGACCTCAGACAGCATCAGACTGACAAGACAGTTGGTTTGGACTTCCCAATCTATTCCATACCTAAATGACTGTGATGACAAAAGCATCCTTCTCCACCTGCAGCTGATCAAGAAAGATTGAGCTTATTCCCCTAAAGAAGAAATTACTAAATTGCATGAATGGCTTCCTGACTTCTGCAACAAGTTTTTAATAATTACATCACATTATTTGGAAAAAAGCTGAACACATCTCCACAAATACTTTGCTGCTGTATTCCAGTGCCTGTTCCAATATTCTCCATTTTCTGCAGACTTCTTGTCTTACACAAACCTCAACTCCTAGTCTCTGGCCTTAATACACAGGATCTCCTCTGGGATCAGCTCTTGCATTCCCTACACAACGATGACCTCACATCATTTCAGCAGAAAATTAAACTGTAAGATGACAGGAAAAAAACTCGTAAGTGCAAATACATCAAATTTCTCAGCAACTGAATCCATATCAGAAAACTTCTGAAAAAAGTGCACTTGCCATTTTCAAAACTAAACATAAAATATATGCTTCTAACCTGGTTTCCGCTTGAAACTGTGCTGTGCATGCAAAAGAGATGCATTCTTTCAGGAAAATAATAAACCCATGAAATTATTCTTATTGAATGGAAGGGAGGAAATATTTTTATTTCTATTTTTACTTCATGAGAGAACAGACAATACCATATTTCCCCTCTGTAAGCTACAGTTCCTTTAAATTTGAAAGGGCAAAATACTGAAGGTCCTAACCTGAGCCAAACATTTCACATTTACTGAAACCAATATCCTAAGAAATCCTGTATCCCAGGTAACTACTTTTCACTAAAGCTCCTAGAATTACAGCACAAATTAAAGAGTTAGCGTCTCACTTTGCCAGGTGCTAGAATTCAGGCTTATGGTTCTTTTCTCCCAGGAAACGAAGTACCTACAGCTGCTTTTCAGCAACAACTTTTCTGTTAATTATCAAAGAATAAATGAACTCTCAGTGTAAAACAGAGTGGCATCTAGCTTCTTCAGCCAAAACAACTATTTGTAAAAGAAGGTTCTTTTAGAGATCAAACTTAGAGTGAATAATGAAGGTCATAGTGAAAGATGAAGGAACCCCAAGGAAACTGTATTCTTTTATAAATGCCCCATGTGTAAGCAGCAGTGCTAAAGAACATCTTGATTTAATTTGTATACAGTTCCCTCGAGACTTCTAGAAATTTCAGGTTTAATGATGAAATAATCATTCAGTGTAAAAGTTACCAAGATAACAGCACAGCTAGGAGATAACAAAAATATTCTGGCTGAATGAACCACACTGAGTTGAATGAATCAGACTGCTGAGGTACCCACTGCTGGTATGCTAAATAAAGCTAATCTAATTATAAAGAAATAGAAAACAATAAAGAGCAATAAAAATTGAAAGCTACAAGTATTGAAAGTAAACAGTGCCACACTTGGAATACTGTGACAAATGAATTTGAAGGTACTACACTTGGTGTAAACATTTATAAATCAGTGTGGGTTTTTTATACTCTCAGGGGCCTTTCAGTGGCCCAACCTGTTAAGCAATGGGAAAGTGATTTACAACTAGTTGAAGCTCTCAAAATTGCATAGTACACACAAGCCAGTGTATAGATCATTCAAGTCTGGTGAACATTTTCCATCTTAGAAATGCACAAAAAGAAATCAATAATATGAAGAAAATGAAAAGTCTGGATAATAATGGGATATACAGAAGAATAATCAACAAAATAAGAAAAAGCTCCAGGAACTGCAAAGAGCCAGATACATAAAAGACAAAAATGCTATTGATTGTAGCTGTGAGCATGCTATTGGTGTTTATATCCCAGTGCCCCCAATATTAGAGGAACCAGAGTTCATTACGGTTTTATGGTAAAAAAACAACTTCTTTTATGGTACCTCATTTAAAACTATTTTCACAGAAACAGTTAGGTTTGAAAAGACCTCTGACACCATCAAGTCCAACCTCTGACTGGTCACCACCTTGTCAACTAGACCATAGCACCAAGTTTCATGTTCACTCTTTTCTTGAATACCTCTAGGGATGGTGACTCCACCACCTCCCTGAACAGCTCACTCCAGTGTTTAATAATCCATTCTGTGAAGAAACTCCTCCTGATGTCCAAACAAAACCTCTGCTGGCACAGCCTGAGGCCATGTCCTCTTTTCTTGTTGCTAGCTGCCTGGGAAAAGAGGCTGATCCCATCTGGCTACAGCCTACTTTCAGGTGGGTGTAGAGACTGGCAAGGTCTCCTCTGAGCCTCCTTTTCTCCAGGCTAAACACCCCCAGCTCCCACTCTCTCACAGGACTTGTGCTCCAGACCCTTCCCCAGCTCCACTGTCCTTCTCTGGACATGCTCCAGCACCTGGAGTAGAGAGGGCCCCAACACTGAAAGCTGACATATGCTTAATATCTCTTGGTGTAGATTTGGTAAGCTGATGCTATAAAGTATCAACACAGAAGCTTCATCCATATCACAAGACTTGGAGCCCCATGGGCTCCACTGGTCTTGTCTTAATCATGACAAGTTTGGAGAAAGACACTTTCTTGAGGAGTCATCTTAAGAACAACATCAGTTTTTGCCACAGAGGTGCAGAGAGTGGTGCTTGCCCCTGGCAGTGACCAAGAGGGTCACTGAAACCTCGTACACCTGAACCAGGTGAGGCCTTGGTGGCTTTCTCTACTCCATTCCTGTGCAACAAGGGCACCTGATCCCTCCCCTTGCTAAATTTAAGAGAACAGCAAATAGAGCATTCATCAAGAATGCAGCATTTTCTAAGCAATAAAAATAGTTCTCTTAAAAACAAAAATATCGATCAAAGATGGAATTCAAACCTCTCAAGTCTCACAGCAATAGACATAAATTATAAAGACATTACTGCTTTAAACAAAAAGAACAGGATCCACCATGCAGGAGAAAATCTGCCTAAGCAGGAAGTGCTTCATCTCTGCAGAGTGGCTGCAGGATTTGACACCTCTCTGAGCTTGTTACAGCTTGTGCTGTAACCCACTCCCCCCTCCAAGGATGAGGGAGGGTCAGGTATGGAGTCTCTACAGCTTCTGCCAAGGTAAAATAATGTGTGATCTGCAGTAAGGAGGAGGAGGTATAGAGACACTGTCAATAGTCACATAGAGTATCGCCCACAGAAAAACACGGTAATTTATTGATGATAATGAAACTATCTAAAATAGACATGAACTCCTAATGTAACACACCTAGTAAGAAACAGGTTTTTCATATTTTCTTTTATTCTTTTTCAAGAACAGTTCAAAATAAAGTGTTTCTTATTATCCTGTCACCACTGAAAACCTAAGAAAAGGCTCAGTGTAAGAGGGAAGATAAAAAAATTCAGTAAACTGTTGATGACATTTTAAGATCTTCCTCATCATATTAAACCAATTCATAATTTCTCAGCAAAATACACTCACCTTTGAAAATTAAAAATTTTTAAAAATTAGTCAAACCTTCATTAAAAAAGCATAAATATTGCCACAAGTTTCAGTGGGCACAGCAGAAGGCTCCCAACATGTTTTTAAGCCCTCATGAAGTTAAATGTTTTTAACATAACATACTCATAAGGATGAAGCCTGGTAATGACTGTATGGCTCTGTAAGAATTAGAGACACCATGTAAAAGTACTGCACAGAGAACATGAGTAGCCTGTGGGACACAGAGAAGGGCAGATATACCAGAGATAAAGACTGCTTCCTCAGGCTGCTGCATCTGTCCCCCTCTAGTAGCTCTGTTAGAGGATAAAGAGATACAACACTTCCCAATACATGTCTGTGCCTGTGCCAAATAAAGGATCAATGACTCAACTGCAAAACAGAATAGTAAGTCTTCAATGGACACAATCCTCCCCAAAAATAAGAGGACAACATGAAGTCATGCCACTCCCAGTTCATTTTGTGCAGAACACAAAATAAAAACATAGGTTAAAACCCTCCAAAAGTTATGATGCTAAACATTTGGTTGTTAGAAAAGGTGTACATGCACATCCCTAATGGCTGGTAACAAATTGCTTCCATTAATCCAGCCAGCCCAGGGTTACATTATTCCTTTCATTAAGCCACTGACGTATGCTCTGCCCACCTGCATCAATGTGCAATTTCACAACCCAGTCATTAAACTGCGTTGATTTACCTCAGGAAGGAAGGATGGTGGTAGTTTTAACTTTGCAGTCATGAAACCAACATCAGGAAGAAAAATAGAGAAGTTTCATTAAAAAGAAGTATTCATTAAAAATGGCAGCATGGGGAAGTAAATACAGAGTTCCAGCTGGCACCACCCCATATGATAAATGCACTAAGAAACCCAGTTGTCAGATGTGATTGCAGCCAGTCTATAAATAGAGACAATTCCAATTGCTCATATAAATAATGCCTTTGCAAATGATCCCTCAGTCATGTTGTGCTTTGATTAAAAAGCCCTGCATGAGAAGTGTGAAACGAACAGAAATGCCCCTGAAATTTTCTTCCTCTCTTGCACAATACAACCACTTGCCACCTCACCCTCCACCCAGCTGAGGACCTCCATTCTCATTCAAATTGATGGCACATATTTAGTGCTTGTACAAAACAAGGCCTAGTCCTGAATACAAAGGTCTAAAAATTCATAATAGAAAAGGTAACTCATGATCAATTATAACTTTTGGTGTACAGGGTTTTTTTCTACTTAATAATTCAACCTTAATGCAAAGCTTTTAATGATAAATTTTAAAGCTATTTTGTCACACATATGGTTCTTAAACTAAAAGTCACCCAACATTGAAACTGATTGTGCTTCAGCTTTGAAAATGTCACAGGTATTGAAAAAACTTCCTCCAGCTCCAAATGAGAATGACATTGAGGTCAGAGGTGAACCACAAAATAGTACATCCTAAGAATTATTTGTCAGAAATATATGGATATGCCAGAACTATGGGTATTATTGCCATTTTTCAGTAATCAAAATTATATAAGCCCAGTTACCTAAAGAATCATAGAATCATTAAAGTTGGGAAAGGCCTCCAAGATCATCAAGTCCTTTGACCTAATACCACCATACCCACTAAACATATCAGAGTGTCCCACGTCAATTCATTCTTTGAACATTTACAGAGATAGGGACCTTATCACTTCCCTGGGCAGCCTGTTCCAATGCTTCACCACTCTTTAGGTGAATTAGTTTTTCCCAATATCCAGTGTATACCTCCCCTGGTGCAACTGAAGGTCATCTCCCCTCATCACTTGTTACCTGGGAGAAGACACTGACCCCCACCTGGCCACAATCTCCTTTCTGGCAGTTGTAGAGTGTGATGAGGTCTCTCCTGAGCCTCCTTTTCTCCAGACTGAACACCCCCAGCTCCCTCAGATGCTCCTTGTAGGACTTGTGCTCCAGACCCTTCCCCAGCTGGGTTTCCCCCTCTCTGGACTTGCTCCAGCACCTTCATGTCTTTGTTGTAGTGAGGGCCCCAAAACTGAACATTGGTGTGTCCTTGCCAGTGCCAAGCACAGGAGAAAAGAGGGTTTTAATACAATAAAAACATTCTGTGACTTGAAACACTTTACTTTTTTTCTTTGTGAAAAGTAAAGTTGGCACGCTCCTGAAAAATTTACAATTCAAATCAGGCATTTCAAACAAGTGTCAGTACACTATATCACAATTTCAATTGTTTTCCCCCCCAACTTGATCACCAAAATAAAAAATAAAAATTAATTTGGGAAATCATTGCCACAACAACTGACAAAGAAACCAGTTGGCATTCCTGAGACTTTGTCTGCACAAGGTCTACTCAGAAAGAGAACATGTAATAAATCTACTTAGAAAGTTAGAATACATAAATGAATGATAGTATGTGACAAAATGGCTGATGGCTCTTAGGCAAGTATAGCAAATACCATTACTTAGTGGGTTGTATCTATTGTCAAGTATTTTTTCCAAATGAATACCTTTTTTAACAAAATCATGAACATCATGTTCCACTTAAAGCATCTCTCTACACCAACAGTTACACACTCTATTTTGCTAGATTTACCTAATTGAAAAAGCTGGAAAACATAAACCATAAGGTTGTGTGCCATTCAATTATGTATTTTATATGTAAATTTCTCAGGACAGCTTTTTGTTCTACGCTAGGTGACAGCAATATTTCATTGTTGTGGGAGCCAGAGCATCTACAGGAATTAAATTATTCCTGTTACTTTAAACTTTAAATCTACAGTTTCTTGACCATTCCACAGCCAGGTTCTGTGCAGAAAGTTTTAAGCAACTGGCTTCAGAGTCAGGTATGAGGATACCATGATCTGCATGATCACATCAGCAGGTATAGAGTGTTATAGTGATATACATAGCTAAGGTTTGTGTCAGACTGCAGCAAACCAGCATCTAATAGCAGGCAGACTTTGTCTCCTTTATGCAGCACAGCTTTTCTATCATCACATGTTTTAATCTTCCTTCCCTTTCAGGGCAGGTTTTCTGCAGAGATGGGAATGTGCAGTGCAGGCAGTGAGGGTGTCTCACACCCAACAAGCACTGCTGCTGGGCACTTGGTGGTAGGCGTACCACAAAGGATTTGAAATCCCACTTAATTGTTCTTTTTGACTGCATCAAGCATAGGCTTCCTACTCCTCTCTTCCAGGCCCTTGCTATCCCAGTGTATCAGCTATTGTCACACTGTGTTCCTCCTGCCTCTGCTTTGCTACTGTGACAGCTGCGTGACCACAGTTCTCCAACAGTATTTTAGTATTTTTTGCATGTAAACTGTGTTTCTTGAACTGACCCATAAGAACTGTACCACTTTCCCTTCCTCATTCCCGCAACAGACCAATTTCTGGATGGCATACTAAAGAAGCCAGCTGTGTTGGTCTAATAAGATCCATACATATTAGGATAAACAATGGGGCACTCCATACTTGTTCTTCCTACATAGTTTGACTTGCACAGCTAAGAAATTCAATTAACAAAATGTACAGTCTTCACTGTTGGAGTCCAAGACACTTGGACTGTCCCTCAAATTGCCCTGGGGTGTCAGAGACCCTGGATTGAACCACAGGAAGACTCAGTCTTTGACTTATGTCCATGGGAAGGGCTTCCTGCACTCATGGATCAGTTGAAAACATCAAAATTATGATAGATAATAGTTTGGTTTGTCACAGGGTGAAAATTTATAGTTTTGGGTTTTTAGAATGGAGGTGAATGAGAGCAAGATGGAGGACTTTGGGTGTTGTCTCATGCTTCTTCTTTCTTCACCCCATCTTCTGCTGTGACAGTGGCACACAGACATTGGTAGAGGTAGAAGTTATGGCTGGGATGGGTAGGGATTATTGGTACAGAATTATAAATATAGTACGTTGTAATCGTCAAATGGATAAGAAACCTTTAAAACAACACTGCAGGTGCCATTTCAAGGTCTTGCAGCCTGGAATTCAGGAGGCTAAGCTCGGGTATGTAGCAGCTCCCTGTCCTTGAAGATAAGAACTGAATAAACACCTTAAAAGGCTGAATCTGCAAGCCTGCTCTTTCTTCTGTACTGTGGTACGAGACTTTTGAAGGGCAAAACCCCCTTTTACGGGGACCTCAGAGAACAGCAACTCCAACATTCACCAACATGCAATAACATATTCATGTCATTGGGCACTACTGAACCACAATGACAATCTAGATTCTCTGCTGTAATTACTCAGGAACAAACTGATCCCAGGAGCACACCTCAAGAAGATCTGTTCGATTAGGATCTCATCTTTTTCAGTGTAATTATGCCACACAGTAGGCGTTAAGTATTTCTCTTTTTCTTTCTTAGTTATTTTGCATTTGAAGCATCCCTTCACACTAACCATGAGAAAATGTGATTGAGTCTTTGGTATGTCTAAAAATCCTTCAGAACAGTAGGTAAGAATTATATAGGGAGACATTTCTGCTGTTTTTTATAATTGCATACACACATTTTTGTCTGCTGTTGGCTGATTCTTTGACTTCATCTATTTGAGCCTAAGCCCCAAACTCATGATGGCTGGCATTCCCCAGGAACTTACTCCCAAATGGACAGCATAAATGGGGCAGTTTCTTAAAATAAAGAATAACATTAGTGCTTATCTTCTCAGTAAGGAAAATGCCTGAAAAAATTAAATTGTGTCCTGCACAACTATCTTTGATATTAGTATATTACTATGATGATATATTGCTATGCGTAATATATTACTATGATGGGATAGACAAAAAAAAAAAAACCTCCAAAAGAGTAAGTGTACTCAGCTCTGAACCAGCTAGAATAGGTGTGAAAGTAGTCCCCAAATCAACCCTAGCAGAAAAAATATGTCTCTTCCTGTTGCTCACTGGCAAGAAAATAAGAGACTAGAAAGTAATTATTATTTAGGACTTCCTCCTTTCAGTGTTCCAAGTCTCCAGCTCAGAGAGCACAGTTTTGCTACAGTACTGCTCCAATGGGAAACTGTATTTCCAAAACTCAGACTGTTATAGCAGGAGAGAAAAAGGCTGACAAGTAGGCATTGAATTTCTGCTTTAAAAGATGCATTCATAACTTACGAGGCTACATGCAAAACAATGTTAAGGATATAAACTCCCAATTTTGTTGCAGTGTATAGCTGATGTTCAGAGTGAAAGATGGTTTCAAAGACTGACTGAAGTTTTGAGTTTAGGCTGATGGGGGTTCCTCTTTGTGACTGGTTATTTGAAAGTGAATCTCCACATTTTCATTATTTTCTTACATATCTAGAGGGGAAAGAGTTAGTGTTTCCATGCAATCCAAGGTTTAACAAGAAAACTAAACAAGGCTTTAACAATTCCATTTAATATTTCTTCTGACAAGTTCATTTTTCTTTATTTTCTCATGGAGTTCTATTTCCTATTCTATGTAATAAATACATACAATTTTCCTCATGAGTGGATTGTGGCATTGCAGCAAAGAAAAATTATTGCAATTTTTCATTCTGGCATGGTCATTATAATTCTTCACAGTAAGTGTGAAGACACCAGAATTCAATCTTTTTCACTTTCACACAAAATTGTTATTAGAAAAAGAAAAGGAATTATTTATCTTAAGCCCTTAAGGATGCATTCACATTAATACAACAAATACTGTTACTCCATTTTGAACAACTTGCTATGTAAAACATGCCTTGTCTTACTCATCTTTTATCCTTCAGAAGAAAACTACAGCATGAAGGTCAAGCCACATGAAGTCACAGATGGAAGGGAATTGTTTTGGAAAACTGGTAAGCAGATACAACAGCCTACAGATTCATGCTCTATTAGTTACATTGGAGGGTGCACACCTCCCTAACCTAACACAAGTGTGGAAGAACAACATAGCACAGCAACCAAGGAGGAGCTTATCACAGACACAGATACTGAAATATTTTAGAGAAAAAAATATCTGAACTATTAAATAATGACTATCAATACACACCTGTTCCAAATTTATTTTAAAATTCTTTCTCTTTCTTTTAGCAATATGGATACATTCTCATTTTAAAAATAACCTGTTTGTTTGTTTGTTTCAAAATCATGAGTTATGAGCATCCTGATAAAAGCACTGGAATATTATTAATTATTATTCTCTGATCATGTGTTATTGGGATCTCTGAGACTATCAATAATGAATGCAAACCTAGAAGCAGGTTAAAACAGAAAACATAGTTTGATTGTTGAGGTTTAAGAATTTAGTGCTCCCACTGAGCCTCTCCAAACCATGCTGCCACTCACTCATTTCTCTTCCTGCTGCAGTGGGCGGGAGGAGAACCAGAGGCACAAAAAGTAAAGATCAAGGGTTGAGATTAAAGCAATTTACTGGAAACAGCAAAAAGATAAGGAAAGAACAGTAACAGCAATAATATAAATAACAAAAGTGCACAAAAAAGAGGGAGTGAATCACATGCTAAAAACGCTCAGCACGGAGCTCAGCTTGACCGCAGGTGCCCTGACGCTCCCTCCGGCCTTATCCGAGCACTGTCCCGGCCCCAAGCGGCACCACCGCTCCCTCCCTCCATCCCTCCATCCCCACACCAGTGCCACGAACCAGCCTCCAGCACGGTCCCTGGCACAGTCCCAAACACGACCATTCCCAAACACTGGTGCAGATGAGGGCACGCTGCTGGCTGCAGGTAGGGATTGATGTATGAACACACCCTCCCCATACCCATCTTATTTACCAGTTACATACAAACATGAGTTTAAAGGCATTGGTCAATCAGTCTAACAACGTGATACACTTCTAAGATGTCTGAGCTCTTCCTCAGACAGGCTGGGCAACAGTCCATAATGACAAATTTGATTCATATTTCAACACCAATCTCTGGTTTATGTTTCATATGTCTAAAACAAGATCAGCACAAATAGCTGAAAAAACTACAATGATTAATTTTATTAATACAAACCCACATGCTTTCCTAAGGTAATACGAAGACAGCAGGAAAATCTACAATTTCCCATAAAGGGTGATACACAGTAATTTGTGAACTCAAAACAAAGCTCTCCTATTTTCTAAAAAAAAGTTGCTATCTAGCTTTACCAATTTGTCTAATTTAAAAATGATTACTCTGTACATTTTTACTCACTTTATAAATGCAGTCAAGAAATGTGATTGCAAAGACATCTAAACAAACACAAATACAGATGCAATTTCAATAAATCATCAAAACCACCTATCTAAATCACCTATGCACTGCTGTAGTATGAATTCACCTCTATTCCTTCAAGAAAAGGTATTACATTTCTTTAAAACTTCTGATATAATACAACATTCCTGTGCAGTTTAGTCTATTGCCTTACTAAGTATTTACTNTTTTTTAAAAGCAAGGTGTTTTGTTTTTGAGGAGACGATAACACACTGTAACAAATCGCTATTTGTTTATTTTCTTCATTCCCTGCCACCTCCTTGGGACAAATATTGAGAGCCCTCTCTATAGCAACCTGTCACGGAGCAGAAGGCTTAGGTACTTATTCCTATCATCTCCCTCTTCCCCTTCTCTTGCCTTTTTTCCTCCCTTCCTCCACCATCTCAAACTTTGCATTATAGTGTGCTTCTACAAAATCTCTTCTTTTATTAAGCCTTAAGTGTTATGACAAACCAGCTTAAACATAGCTGTATCTAAAATGTGGCATGGCATTAATTTGCAACAGTTTGCCTATTTCTGTAACTCAGCTCCATCAGTGGGCTCTGAAAAATTCATATTCAACCTCTGCTGATCATGTATACGAGAAAACACTTTGATACAACCTGCTAGAATCTATGCTTCAGGTTTTGGAGTTTTGAAAGAGGAATAAATGAAAGTTGAATATGAACCACCTAAAAAAAATCCTGAAGTAATGCAAATAGCCCAAATTTTGTGTTCTTTTGAACAAGCATACTACTGTCCAACTATACACTGTAGTATGGAAGAGTTCTTGTATACATGCAATGCAACTAAGAGAAGAAAAATTTTCACAGGCAGAATCTGTCACTAGAACAGCCAAAACAACTGAACCGGGAAGGAGGCAGAGGAGCTTCTGAACACACATGCTCTTCTTCAGATCCACATCAAAAGCAGCAAATCTCAAGGTAACAACAGGACAGGAACAAATGCTCCCAAGTTTAACATCATGATGTTATTTATCAAACATTCTGAATGAAAACAGTGGTTAGGAGTGGAGGCAAATGTGTGTGTTCTTTAGCATCTCTAGGCCTATGTTAATGCTTCATTTTTCTACAGGAACTTTTCTGAAATTGCCAGAAAATGTAAGAGGAAACCAGAGCAAATTAAACTCTTGTTTCTGTGACTGTCTCATTTGCAGAAGAAGTGCACAGCAAATAGTCTATGGAAGAAGAACTAAAGAAAGTCACCTGGATCAATTAATTATGGATTGCATGGGAAACAGCTTTTATCACTAACTTTCCACAGACCCACAAGTGTTGCAGGGCAGATCACTGAGATCAGTTCTTCATTCCCAAGAGTCAAGAGTCAGCAGTGCCCTGGCAGCCATAAGGGCCAAACATCTCGTGAGGGCATCAGGCACAGCATTCCCAGCCAGGCAAGGGAGGGGATTGTCCTGCTCTGCTCTGCACTGGGGCAGCCTCGCCTGGAGTGCTGGGGGCAGCTTTGGGTGCCTCAAAACAAGAAAGATCTAAAGCTATTACAGACTGTCCAAAGGAGGGCTATGAAGATGGAGAAGGCTCTGAAGGAGAAAGCCAAGGCATGGATGAGGTCACTTAACTTATTCAGCCTGGAGGAGACTGAGGGGCGACTTCACAGCTGTCCACAGCTTCCTAACAAGGGGAAGGGGAGGGGCAGCCACCAATCTCTTAATGTGGGTGACCAGTAACAGAACCCATGGAATGGCATGAAGCTGTTCCAGGGAAGTTTAGGTTGAACATTAGGAAAACTTTCTTCACCCAAAGGGTGGTTGGGCACTGCAACAGGTTCTCCAGGGAAATGGTCACAGCACCAAGTGTGATGGAGTTCAAAAAGCATTTGGACAATGCTCTTGGGCACATGGTGTGACTCTTGGGGTGTCCTGTGCTAGGACAGGAGTTGTACTTTCTTCCCAACTCAGGATATTCTGTGATACATGTGCTTTAAGCAGGACCAGGACCAGACTGAAGCACAATATTCTTCCTGATCCAGTGGCTCCAAGGTGCCTACAGCTCATTGCACCACACCTTTATTGTTATCCAGCAAAGGATTTGAGTGTTACAGTGATGGTAATTGTAAGAAAGACCCTGCCAAGGCATAATATCCCTTCTTTACTGTACTCTGTTCATGCAATGTAGATACACTCTAAAATGCTGACAGCACTTTTTATTCTAGTTTTCCTCACCATGACAATAGCAGTCTTAACTGACTTTTAGTATCAGATACCACTGCGTGTCAGCTCTGTCCTTGCTTATTTAAGAAATGTACATGTCGAATATTTCAAATTTTGGATTAACTACATGTGTGTAATGAACAAAGGTGAATTCAACTTCACTTAAATTCAGGTTGGGGGTTATCCATCACTCATAAGAAGCAGAACCAGTAATTCTTCTTGAAGAACTGGAATTACTGGTTCATCAATAAAGTTCTTCATTCTCCTTTCTTCTGTCACTTGATATGCTTCTACAACACTGCATCCTACCTGAGCATTTCAAAGGGGACTTCACAGTTAATTAATTCCACACCATTATTTTTGGTACAACCCCAGCTTCTGCCTTACTCTATAAAAGGGAATAGCACTTCATTTCAGTATGCTGCCTTTCTCTGACAATTTTTAATATGCCACAGGAAAGTGGGTGCCAATCTTTTTAAGAAAAACTCAATATAGTTGAGTTGATTAAAAATCACAAGTGAAGTATTGTTCCTAGGGACATTTTCTGTTCTTGTTGATTTTCTCTTCCTAAATACTAGTTTATATTTAACCATTTAATTTGATATCCCCTATGCTCTTCCATAATTTCAGAAAGCAATTAGCCATTCCTTCACTAGCAGACTCCTGTAGTCTAAATGCAGTAAAATTCACCATGATTCTTAAGTACGTTGTCATGCTTTCTGTAGGAATCATTCAATTGAAAAGTAGCAGTGATATATATATATAAAAATAAATGCTACTCTAGCCATGACTAATCCAGTCCACACAATGGTTCAAGGATACTGCAGACTTTTATTAACTTTTATTTTGTCACTTTCTTCCTAATGGCACCTTACACAAAGAAGAAGAAAAAATTGCTCTGGCAAACTTGCTCCCAGATTTTCCTCTGTATGAGGCTGCACAGAAGCTCCAGCATCCTATATGAAGAACAAAGGGGTGCCCTTCATGCTCCCCTTTTTTCCACACTCAAGTTTCTTGATCACTTCAACAGTTGTTTTCCTTTCTCTTCGTCTTAGTGCCACCAGATTTGAAAAGAAAAATTAAGGATTAACTACTTGCAGCTGTCTCATTGTTCATTCCAGCTCTATAAAGTATTTTTAATCTCCTCTTCTTACTAAGTCCTCTTTTTAAGAGTGTGATATCTATTATTCTTTGTGCATACCCTAGAACAATGGAGTGCATTATTAACTAGCCCGTGAGTAGCTGTCACCAGCACCATAAGTGTATTTTATGTATAGAGCCCACAATGCAAATATACACATAAATATGAATAAACACACATTAGAGATACCTAATTAAGAAGCTCAATAAATTTTAAGAACTGGAATTCTAGAACAGCTAATTTATCCTAGCTTACTTCTGCTTTTTTCCTCTACATACCAATGACAGTTCATTAATACATTCTCAGCATGTTAACAGGAACAGCTGTTAAATAATAAATGCTGTGCTGTATTATTTTCAGTAGGTGCTTCAGCAATTAAACTCTGGGTGCCTAATTTCTAGCTCAGTTAGGAAAAATAACTATATCTTATGCAACCAAGTAAAATACTAGGCACTACCCAAAGAGTAACAGAAACATCAAAATACATCAAACTGTAGAGAATTATTGTTCTTTGTGAGGAAATGTTGGAAACACAATGCAAATCAATGCACCAGAACCTCGTGTATTTCTGTTTTATTTAAGTCAATCCACCCTCAGGCAGCACAACCCCTAGGTCTGTGCAAGAGGAGTAGAAAGAACCTATGGGCAGAGGCATGGCAAAAAGGGATCCTGAAGTCACACACTTCCAGAATCAGTCTGCAGTATCATTAATCAGATGCAACATGAAACCACATTCTACAGCTGACTCTCCTAATATTCACCATTAGCTTGGAGAAATATTCACCAGAAAGAAAATCTTCATAAGCACTCAAGAACTAACAATATTTCATATTTCAAATTTTAAAATAACTCTTAGCCAAACAGCCTAAAATTAAAAGAAGCTCATATTTGAGGAAAAGAATCCCTACATTTCATTTGGTCTGCCTACATAATACATATGGCATTTCCTAAACATGAGAATCAGCTTTGACTATAGAAAGCTGTTAAGCTACCAGGCATAATAAAAAAAAAAACAAAAAACCAAACTGAACAGCTACTATCTAGCTTTTCCCATTGCTTGATTGTCTTAATCTACACAGACAACTGCTCAATTAAGAAAGGTATTTAAAAATATTGTTAGGACTGCAAACATCCCTGTGAAATGTTTACACTATCAGCATAGTCTGATTGAGTTTCTTAAATGTACTGTACTTCTCTGACAGTCATTTATCATTTAAGAAAAGGAAGAATTATCACCTTTCACAGGCTCTCGTCTGAAAAATAATTTTAACTATTAAAGTTACCACTAACTTAATAAAATAGTACACATAGTGGACTGCAACATTACCTTGTTCACTTGAAATGTATTCACATGATTTACACCTGATTTACTAAACCACCTGACTCATTATTCTGAATAAGATAAATATTCTCTCTCCACAACAAGACCAAAATACATGAAATATTAATTCCCCACAGAAATTTTTATTTCCCTAATAATTGCACAAAAATTTCAGACTTAAAACATGTTTTTATTTTTGCTTTAAAAATAAATGTTAATTTAATATTAAAGAAACATTAAGAATAACTGACTGGACGCTTTTTGTGTGCAAGTATTAGCTTTTCAAACAATCAAACTCTCTGAATGCAAAAGCTTATCATACATCTGTTGGAAGGACTGCATTCATTTGTGTCAGCTATCAATCAATCAATCACAGTAGAACTCCTCTTAAAACATGAAATGTGATTTGCATAGAGCCCTGTTCACTGTTACTGAGCCCTGGTTAACAAATCATTCCCTTCATTTCAAGCTACAGTACCTCATGAAGTATTATCATTACTTAAAGCATGAGAATATTTGGAATTAATTACATTTTCTTACTTCTACATATGTGAAGGTGTCAGGCACTGTCACAGGTTGCCCAGACCAGCTGTGGATGCCCCATCCCTGGCAGTGTCCAAGGCCAGGCTGGACAGGGCTCTAAGCAGCCTGGGATAGTGGAAGGTGTCCCTGCCCATGGCAGGGGGATGGAACTGTGTGATCTTTAGAGTTCCTTCTAACCCAAACCATTGTGTGATTCTGTGATATGCTGTGCACCACTCCTGCAAACCTCCATTTTTCTCTACAGTTCCTCAGTAATCCTGAGGATTTTCAGTAGTATTTTTACACTGACAAGGGACTACCTGACTGAGGTTGTAACTAGCAAAACTAGAAGTCTGGACAGACTTACTGCATTATGAAATACATTTATTAAAAATGTCCTGAAGTTGAAAACAAAGAGCATTTTATACTTGGATGTTAAACATGGCATACTGAAATGACTAGGAATAGCTCACATCTCCTGCTCTCCTGACTCCTATGAGTCAGCCATGAGTCTCATTACATTTCATGGTGACTTTCACGCCATATTTTCAGATTCATAGTACTTCAAACAAGTATGATCTTAATTCTGGGCCTCACAATTCAGAAGAAAAAAGCCCTCAAAAATTAAGCCTAAATGACATGACACAGCAGAACAACAAGGAAAGGCCAAGAATATTAACTTTTAATGATCCATAATTTGGAGGGATCTGTTACATGTAATGGGAATAAGGTAAAGAGTCCTCTGAGCCAGCAAGAAGCAAGTTAACTTGAAGAACACACAAATCAGCACCAGGTAAGGCAGCTGCACACCCAGCACAACAACTCACCACCACCACTGGAATGGTGCTTCCAGACCTGATCTGCCAGCTCTGCACAGCACAACAACACACCATGCACACCAACCAGCCTGGTTTGGAAAACAGTGAGATTTCCAACAGAGTTGTGCATTTCCTCATGCATAGCTGATCAGGAAATTGCAGTTTCAGGTTGTCTGTGAAGTAAGCAAGGTAACCCTGCTTACACTCAGAGTACATTCAGCTCTTGCTTTCAACCTTCAAATCTGCTAGAACTGAAATTATTTTCTTTAAAGGGGAGTGGGGGGGAGCTTAGGTTTTTAGTAAATTCTAGAGCAACAAGAAGGGTTCCTGCAAGTTCCATGACCTGAAACCTTGGCTACATTTTTCAGTAAAGCAGGTAACAAATCAGAGGTTAGCGCAAGCCCAACATCTTCAGAGAACTTTGATTAATGTCATATGACATTTTACATGACAATCACTGTCAGCTTAATGTTTCAGCTCTTATGTAGACAGATGGAACTTCATTCAGCTTACCTGATGCACGTCTGGTGAATCGGTTTACCGCTGGAGCTGAAAGAAAAGACAACATTTCAATTATTTTTGTAGTAGTCTAACTTGCTTTAAACATAACAATGTTACCCTGGATTGAAGTGTGACAACTACAAACACCAGATAAGCATTATTTTTGTATCTTCATAGGAACCCTTTGTATACACTGTAACTTTTAAGTAGCCTTGCAAGAGATGGCACATAGTAACTAAAAAGCTTTCTAGGCCATTTTCAGCTCTGTAAGAGTTACTGTTACTTAGTGCTTTTCAGGAGCGGATGTGAAGATGTTTAGATCTGCATCTGCATTATTTATTGAGTGCACAGAAATTGGCATCTTGTAAATAATAACACAAGCAGGTATTTAAAAAGTATGTTAAAAAATTAACTTCATTTTTACAAAATATACCTATTGGAAATCCGGCACTAAAACTCCTATAGGGAAAAAGACTCATTTGCAATCCCATTAAAAGATCAACTTTTGCTTTGACTAACCTTTAAAACTCCTTAGGTAAGTCAATAACAATGCCAACCCCCACCAAAACCCCAGTGCAAACATTTTATAGTGCCATCCTGGCACATCTCCAACTGCATGCTGCAAACATTTGTAATCAGACTCCTGTCTTGTTTCCAACTGGGAGAGACTGCAAAATACTACTTAAAACACATGGCTTTGCCTCTATTGCATCTCTAGGTTTACCAGTTTCTTCAAGGGTTACTAGAGAGAAAATAGATAAATAGTTTTATGCTTTGCCTTCCAAATACAACCTTCGGCCTTCTAATTAGTAAAAACCACTGGTTTTGAACTCTACTTTCATGTGATGTATTAACTGCTGGAATAAACAGCAAGAGGAAAATCTGAATGACCTAATTTCAAATGTGGGCAGCAGCCACATTAAAAATGTATGCCCTTACAGTGCTTATTAATATTCAACCTCAAAAACTGCTCTTCATGTTTACACAGAACTGAAAAATGAAAAATATTAACCTTTTTTATTTTATCCCACTAAATTTTACATGGGAGTTATGCATCATGTCTTGAACACCTAAGCCAAGAGAAAAAAAATTGCTGAGAAAACAGAAGAGACAGTAACAACAGCCTGAGATGTAAACTGACTTCTTATTCTTTTGGGGATGAAAAAAGCAAAGCAAAGCTACAATTTCTGAATCACAGTCACAGATGGTTTGTACAAGCACACACAGGAGTGACAGATCCACATGACAAAAAAATACACTGGAAAACCCAACTACAGAGGTTTGGAGTGCTAGTCACAGGGAAGGAAACCTCTGTTTAATAAGCTGCTACAAACCCCAAACATATACACAGATGAACACAAGAGTAACATAACCAGCAAAGTTATTTTAAAACATGAATTCTAATTCCTCTAAACAGCTTTTCTTTAAATAAAAAGACATAACATGTAGACAGATTTTTATCAAAGCAGACAGTATATTTTGTGCAACTGCTGTTTTGTAATACAGGGGCTGTTTGAGTCCTCAAAACTATTTATTTTGTCACTACTGTTATGGGCCAAATTCATTTCAGGACATCAGTCATGACCATGTCACCATCAGACAGCTGAGTTGTTGCCTCAAGCAAGTAAATTTGCAGCAGGTCTCAGGAGATGTGCTCATATTAAAACCAAAATTGGAATCTGACATATTTCTAAAAAGAAAGCATAAAATAATGTTTTGCTCCCATTTGGAAGCTTTGCCCAAACTCAGGGAGGACTTTGGCTGTCAGTTCTGTACATAATCTGTAGATACAAAGATTTAACTCCTCTAGACAGCTACCTCAGCAGATTATTTGGGAAAAAAATAATTTAAAAAAGAGGAACATGTAGCACAAAACTAACAATTTGAAACAAGTTACTGGGATTATCAAAGAAAAAAGTCAGTTTCAAGTACGTAATTCTAAATTCACTCTTTTATTTGGCTACAAGAAGCTTAGTTTATTATGCAACAGATTTTACAAATTATTTACTGTTAGAAAAAAAAATAGCAAGAATGTCAGAACCTTGATCAGCAATTACTTTTGAGCTTATGTGAATAATCAGTGTTTCAGCAGCAACCAGACAAAGCCTTCCTGCCCAGACTGGGATTTCATGGAGGTCATCCAAATGTGCTACTGAGAGATTTAAAAGCAGAACCCACAGTTCTTTGCTATGGAGCAAGTTGAACTACTCTCTATTTTTCTGGTAGCAAATCACAATATATTTCTGTTGTTCAGAAAGGTGGAAGCATTAGCATACAAGAAGGTCTCAGATAATAATCAACCCTACAGGAATTTAGCTGTTTAGGTGTTTTCAGCACAAAGTAGATGAGTGGTCAACCAGTTCATTACAATGTCTGGAAGGATAAGCATAGCAAGGTGGGCAAAAGAAAGTCTAAGATGTATTTTGCTTAAGGCATAAAACAAATACTAAATTATCTTTCAAACATGTCAGGAGCAGAAAGTCTTGGCTCAGAAACAAATGGACAAATCAATGGCAGAAATATTCAGTGAGGGATATTAAATGCTCTTCCTGGAGCCACACAGCATCAGGAACAGCAGAGGGATTCCCAGGGAAGAAACACTACTTATTCTGCCTGTGATTACCAGCTGCCCTGGATATCTATTTTTAGCCACCATCCTTACTGAGATCTGAGTTAGGCTGACTCTTAGGTCTGGACTGAGATGACTGTCCTGATTCACACAGCTCAAGTGGAAGTGGTACCCAGAGAGAGAGGGATGCCAAGAGACAGTCTTGGCATCCAGGTTGAATTGTGAGGGCAGCTTTGAATTCCCACTCACAGGACACAGGAATATTGTGTCCACACTTAAATCCACAGGTTCAAGCCCCAAGCTACACACACACAGAAGTGGTGCTCAGGCATTGTGATTCTCACCCTGTTGCTGCTTCAGCTGCTTCCCAACACTCCGCTCCCCTCTCTCCTCTCAGCCATGTCCACAAGAAGGTTCTCAGGTGTCTCAGTGCCTGCCTGCAGGCACAGCAGAGAGCAGCTGGCATTGTGCTCTGCAGGCTGCCCAAGGACTGCTCCCCAAAATGTGAAACCCAGGCAGCCTTGTGGGAGGGTCACCCCATCCCTAATAACATGCCAGATACAACACTGCTGACACATGCCAGCTCACAGCTCCAGTTTTCCAGCAGGGTTAAATGTGGGAAGGGAATGGGTGTGAGGCAATACCTATGTGGCTATTTTAGTTAACTCTACAGCAAAAATAATCTTAAAGGTTATAATGACATTGTGCTGAGGCCTGGTTGCTCAAAATGATTCAATTCAAACTACTTGTTATAAAAAAAATACAGTAACTTACAGTAACACATCCCCACTAACCTGTGCAAAATATAGAAGGAACAAAACTCATGGATTGCAAAACCTTGCCATTGTAAAAGTCAGGGATTTTTCCCAACTAAAGATATAAACAGACATACAGATAAATTCAGAACATGTCCAGTGACATTTAATGTTTTTTTGCAGTATCAGAAAGAATGCTGCACCACAACAAATAATGTACAGCTGTGCACAGAGATTCTTGTTTACAAGCATGGTGCCACTCTAATACTGAATGTGACTCTTCATGCTCTACTTTGTTTCAACCAGAATCTATTACAAACTTCACAGGGGAAAATTATCAGGAGGTGGGGGGTAGGTGTATGTGAGAGAAATGACAGAGACCCATATCTTGATGAAGTTTTGATTAAATTACCATTTGAAAGTGCACAAACTTATGTGACATATTCCAGTAGTTTGATTCTGAGCACTTTGTAAGAGAGAATTCCACAATCTGTCACTCATTAGCAACTGAAATTCACGTTTGAAAATCCTTGCTCAGAGAACTGTATGGAAGTACAGCTTCTAAAATATCTCGGCAACACAGATCAAGCAAATAAACATAAATAATTGGTAAATGATCAAGAGCAGCATAACTTTGTAAGTTGAAGAGGAAATGGGAGTCTGTGGGGTGGTTTATAGAGTAGCAAGACTAAGAAGATAAGGCTAAGAAAGGATCCCTACTTGGGCATCCTCTAGATGGTTAACCTGTTCTGATAAAACCTGAGCTATCTCCTTGTGCAAACTCACAATTTAAATGTTTTTGCTTCAGAAACTGCCAGAGATTCTTGTGCCATTAATGTCACCTGGAGTAAGAAGCTAAACACATCACAGACATTAGACATGCAGCCTTCCCAAGAAGTCAGAGGCTGTAAGCCTGGAATTCAAGAAGAGGATCTGCAATCAGGGGCTGTTATGGACATGGCTGAGCACTCTCTGACAGCCAGAGCTGTAAACTGGTGCTTCCTGCAGGTCTGCAAACCACAGCAAAGACACATCTCCAGGTGTGCTGCAGAGGGCATGGAACCCTGTGTGTGCCCAAGGCAGGGTGAGCACACCCCACCCCCTGCAGCTGCTCTGGGGACAGAGGCCAACAGGACACTGCTCACTCTCCTGCCACACTTACAGCAACTCAAGGTTTAGCAACTCTTTTAGAGAAAAACACACAAAGCCAAAATGCCTGCTCAAACTGACAAGGACTGGCAGGGGATTAGTGATTAATCTTCAGTGTTAGTAAAAATTAGAACACTTTCCACAAGCCTCACTTTTAATTAGCCACTGCAATTTCTTCATATGGCAAAGGATTAAATCTCTTAAAAGAAACAAAAAAAAAACCAAAAAAACCAAATAAATCAAAAAACACCTCAAAAATTAAACTAAGCTATTGCACATTTAAACCTTCAAATTTGGCAGCCCACTACCCCCAAAGCCCATCCTTATTTACAAAGCAGGAATACTGCTAATGTAGCTTAATGGATAGACTAAGAGAAACATCCATGTCATAGTGTGTCTTCCTTGTGTGGAAAGTGCAAATGCCCCAGGTGAGCTTAGGAAATAAATGTCATATCCAAATCATACATTTTTTCTATCCTATTAAGGGCAAAACTGTGTTAAAACTCTCAAGGACCTCACTGAGGTCAGTGGCTCAAACCTAGTCCAAATTTGAACAATAGACTGAAAACCTGCTCTCAAAACACTGATTTTATTCCATTTAACTCTAGTATTTTCAGTACAGTTATTCTGGATTTACCTATGGTCTTTTCATCATATATCTCAAAATCCCAAGCTAAATATTAACTGATGAGGATCATGGGCAATATAGGTTCCACCTTTTCAGATCCAAGCTTACCTATTTGTCAAAAGTCTCAACTTTTAGAGAATTTTGGATTATGCTTATTGCAATCACATTCCTATATTAGGCTAATTAATATTCACTTGTCTTTTTTCACAGACTATTAATTAGAATGACCTAATCAGACCAAGAGCAAAATCAAACCTAAATGAATGCCTCTCTAAAATACATGCCTTAGTCAGATTCATGTTTTTATGTCCCAAATAGAGTTAACTTTCCATTATCCAGGACAATGATAGGCTGGGACATGGGTAATAACAGTAATTCGGAACCCCTCTAATTTCCCTTCATCACAGGAAACTTTCATTTTAGTTCAGGATTAATCCAGGTGGAATGATTGTTTCAGAGGCTGAAACCAACACAAGACAATACAGTTATGTTAATGTACCTTCACACTGATAAGACCTCACAAAATCTCAAGGAAAGCATGACAAACTCCCTGACAGTTTGAAGAAATGACTCTGACAAAGAAAGGAGTTGCCAGGTCTATGGAGAATAGTTCTTGTCTTTTCTCTGTGAAAGGGTATGACAACTGTGAGGAATAGAAGAAGGAATGGGCACAGCAAACACACAGCTATTATCTGGATGACAAACAAACAGTCCTGGCAATACAGTAGTTAGAGCATAGCTTTCAAAATATGTGTATTTCAATTTCTGGAAAATTAACAGCAATGGTAATATTTTAATGGTGATTTACATGAGGTATGTTTTATTATTTCCCTTGCCAAATAAGTAAGTCTCAGAAGATAATTTTTTTTTACTAAAAACAAAATTGAAGAATAGCAGCATATAGGCTTGGCCTTCACACAAAGAGAAAAGGTAAATCATAGCCACAGGTGCTTCCTGTATGTACCAGTCAGCCAAGGAACCTGACAGGTCAGACAGCAACACTGCCACCAAATTTCCCAATAAACAAATCTTAAAATCTCAAGAAATCTGAAGCCCACTCCAAAATTCTGATTAACCTCAGTGAAGAACATCCACACTTCCTAAAATGGTAGGATCTGCACACAGAGGGATCTGGCTCCAACCAAAGAAAGGTGTGTTGCTGGAAAGCATTGCAAGTACACACTTTCAGGAAGAAAGGGCTCCCTAAGGAGTTGAGACTGCTCTGTAGCTGGGGAAACAGAGTGCACACGGACACATGCATTCATGCACACAGCAGAATGCAGTGAGGCATGAAGGCAACACAGGCTTTCACAGAATCCTGCGGACTGACTGAGAAGCCAAAAATGAGGGAGAAACAACACTATAGTGGTAGCATTTATGTGCTACTGGGAGAAAGAGAGAGAGAGAATAATTTGGCTGTTGCAAGAAAAGTAGATGTTGGCAAGAAAAAATGGCTTCATCTCCTGGGATGCCCTGAAATTTATTTATTTTTTAATTAAAAATTACATCTACAGATTTTAAAACCATCTGTACCAAAACAAATACATACATAATTATTGCTGTCTTTGCAGACATCAATACATCTATAAAAGGATTAAAATATACAGAAACCAGAATATCTCACTATCCCCATCTTTTTTAATATGCAAAACAAACTTAATTTACATGAGGTTGTAGTCCTAAAATGTAGTTGGCTTTCTGGGCTGTCAGCACATGCTGTAGGGTCATGTTGAGTTTCTCATCCACCAACAATCCCAAGTCTTCCTTCTCAGGGTTGCTTTCAAACCATTTCCTGCCCAGCCTGTACTTGTGCTTCACATTGCCTTGAGCTTGTGCTTCACAGGTGCAGCACCTTGCACTAAGCTCTGTTGAACTTCATGAGGTTCTCACAGACCGTCTCTCAAGCCTGTCAAGGACCCTGAGGATCCTTTCCCTCCAGTGTGACAGCATCACACAGCTCAGTGGTGCTGGCCAATGTGCCAAGGGTGCGCTCGATCCCTGTCACTGACAGAGGTGTCAAACAGCACCGACCCCAGTACTGACCCCTCAACCCTCCCTGCCCTCCTCTTGGACATCGAGCTGTTGATCACAACCCTTTGAGTGCATCCAGCCATTATTATCCATCCATTCATTATCTCCTGAGTAGTCAAACCCATGCCTTTCCAGTCTAGAGACAAGGATGTGATGCCGGACAGCGTCAAATGCTTTGTACAAATCAAGGTAGATGAAATCAGTTTCCCTTTCCATATCCACCACTGCCATAACCCAGTTGTAGAAGGCCACCAAGTTTGTCAGGAATGATTTCCCCTTTGTGAAGCCAGGTGGCTGTCACCAATCATCTCCTTATTTTCCATGTACCTTTGCATAGTTTCCAGGAGGATCTGCTCCATGATCTTGCCAAAGACTGAGGCACAACTGACTAGCCTGTAGTTCCCCAGGTTTTCCTTTTTTTCCATTTTTAGAAAAGGGGCTTGTGTTTTCCCTTTTCCAGTCAGTGGAAGCTTCATTGACTGCCACTTCTCAAATGTGGTGGATACTGGCCTAGCCACTTCCTTGCACAGTTACCTTGGAGTGTATGGATGCATCTTATCAGGTTGCATTAACTTGTGCATATTCAGGTTCCTCAGAATATATTGAACCTGACCTCCTACAGCGGGTGGTTCTTCATTCTCCCAGTCCCTTCTGGGCTTTGAGGTCTTCTGCAACTTAGATGCTGTGGCTGGAGCATTTGTCAGCAAAGANAAAAAAAAAAAAAAAAAAGTTATGTACCTTGTCCTTCTTCACATATAGATAATCAGGTCTCCCATTTCCTTCTGGAGAAGGCCCACATTTTCCCTGATCTTTCTTTTATCGCAAATATATCTATAGAAGCTTTCCTTGTTGCCTTTGACATCCCTGATCAGACTTAATTCTTTCAGGGCTTTAGCTTTCCTAACCTGACCCCTGGCTGCTCAGACAATCTCTCTGTGTTCCTCTCAGGCTACTTGTCCTTGCTTCTACCTGCTGCAGGCTTCTTTTTTTGTGTTTGAGT